>JAVJIF010008332.1:0-209390 GCA_038442645.1 Agave tequilana | reverse complement strand
ATTACATAAAATCATGAGTAAACATCTCTTTATATAGGCCCCCTCTTTATATAGACCCTATGCAAAACCAATTCTTACTTAAACTGTGATTCATAATATTACTAGGACTCTATTAGACTCTTTATACTATTCGGACTTTATAACCAAACATGCTTATTATATCTAACCCAATCCAAGGGTTACTTGTAGCATTAACATCTTTCTTTGTTTCAAATGTAATAATTATTGTGTATGAGCCATGGCCCTAACACATCAATTAATTTTCCAGTTTTCGATAAGGTTAGCTCTTAATCAAGCCAAAGTTTGAGGGTCAATATTATACTGCCATATATCTATCTCCACATTTTAGCATTCATCTTACATTTTCGGATTCTTTTGATAAAACATTGATGGCTACAATAATTTCGGTGTTTTTTTATACAAAGACCCACACCTTAAAAACACCAAACCAAAAAATTCATGAATGGCACTCCAGAAGCCAACTCAAAACGCAAAATGTTTCATCATTCTCTACTTTCCTTCTAAAGTTCAAAAAGCAACAATCAAAAGAATAATGGTAGGTATTAAGCTAACTTTATTCACTTACCATAATAATAATTGCATTTACAATACCGTGTCAAGGACGGATCCAAGTAAGCCCTTGCGGGGGGCCACTCCCCCCCAAGGTTTTGCATGTTTTATTACTTACTAATAAATAACCAGTACTGCTTCCTTAATAGAAATTTGGTTACTAATGTTTATAATTCCTTTTTGATAAAGAGGAAAGAAAAATAAGCTCCAATTATTGTGCATGTGTGCAATAAATGATAGTTCATTACTAACATTTCCTTTTATATTCTTATCATTTGGACATTCACACCCAATTTTCATCAGTTTCAAATAGAAATGGCAATTGAGATGATAACAAGTGAGTCTAATCAAAACTAATATATTTAACAAACAAGGGAGGACAAGATATGTTGCCTTCTGTTAATCATCTCAAATTTTCATCTTAAATGTATTTCCTATAAAATCAACAAAACTTGGACTCTTATGGCCCTATGGTTGATTTCTTAGATTCACATATTTGAAATTTTGATTTTTGAAGATAGTTTTGAATCTTTTTATGCATATATTTTTCTTTAAAGAGGCATATGCACATCTATAGGTTATATATTAATATTTTGTAGCGTCCATTTAGTTAGGACATGCACTTAACAGCTTATGTGAAAATTAAGATAAGAAATTCGTGATGCACATCGTATAAGTTATATATTATTTTTTAGTATAAAAAATATCGCTCACTAAACATATAGTTAGCCCTCTCAAGGTAAATTTATGGATCCGTCCTGACATGTCACATTCATTGGACTAGGATCTCAACCTTATTTTTTTGTTTGTTTTTCCTTCATAACTTACAATCCATCATCAACATTTTATGATCTCATCGATCAACAATTGGTGATTCACAACTACCAAAATCCATAAGAATGACAATTGACCATCCACAAGTACAAAAATCCCCATAAAGCCGTGTACCAAAGTCATTTCACATACAACTGAAGAGTGAAGTTAACAGCATCATAATACCAAAGGTGTATGTTTATACGAAGAAACTCAAAATATCCATATAAAAGTTGGGTGGCACCATGAAAGGATAATGGAAAAGATTACGTTGAAGGGAATAATAGCATTTCTCTGTAATAATACTAATATCAAGTAAGCATATATATATGTTCAAGAGCGAGCATCTGGCCATTCGAGCATAGACAATCGGGCATCCTTGAATCTTCTAACAAGCATTTTCATATCTAGATTCATAGTTCTAAGAGTATTGGGACGTCCTACCAAATTAAAACTCAGAATCCTACTCGAAGTAGGATCAACCCGTCTATAAATTCAGACAGGATCTAGACAGATATATTCCTTGTATAATGTCTGAGGCTCGTATCGAAGATGAGGAAAAGATATATCTAATATAGATACTCTGGTATCTTAATTGTTCGACCACCTTCAAAGACAGAGAACATGTTGTCAAACAGTGCTGACATGGCGTGTCTCTCCAACCTCCTTCCAGGCATTGTTTTAAATATCGGTCGATATACTGATATATCAGCCGAGATACCGTATTTTATTCAAAACGATACGATAAGTGCAAAAATTTACCGATATCATTTTGGACCGATATGGGCCAACATATCACCATGTGGCTTATATATCGGCCGATATCCGAGATGAAATATCCGATATATCGGACAATATAATTACTTATTTGGATAATTATTTTTTCTTTGCTTGATAGATCGTTTTATTTTATTCTATATTCATTGCGTATTTTGCAGTGGGTAAATTCAAGAATCAATCCACGCACCAAACTAATGAGGGAAAATGCTAAATCAAAATCACAGCAAGCGCAAACACACGGATCTTACATGAAACCCGAAGCGGAAAAAGCCAGAGAGAGAGAATTCTACTATATCAATAGTGATTATAGGTGGGATTCTCTAGTGTGCTAGGATTTTTGGATTTCGATCATGATCTCTTTCCTCGTTAGGGGATCTCTTATTTATATAGGTTGTAGATAAGGTTAGGGAGTCCTACTCAGTTTGAACACTTAAAATCTTTATCTTGATTACGGATGAGCTAAATATCCCGGTTTGAATCGAGGTAGGGGAGAGTCCAACTCTATCGGATAATTTGTGCCTCGTAGATAGGACGAATTGCTCCCAAGGGGCAACCGCCCCGTTTGAATGGGGATCGGCTTTAGAGGTGGAGATCCATAGTAACTGAATTTACTTCCCACTCTAATTATCCGACCCGCTTGGAATTCAATCTGGATGTAGACTCTAAATTAAGTATCCTGGAAGCGGCCACGCGACGCGTATCCCTTAGGGCCAAAGAGACATGTGTCACAATCTCAGGCGAGTCAGAAAGTGACCATTACAGATGCCCCCTCTGCTCCTTCTCTTAAGAGGCGGATGAGGACTTTGTTGGCCCAAAAGGCCTTCCACTCTAGTTTTGATGATGATTAACTCATGTAGTTATGTTTACTAATAATCTTGTGTTGTTTAAGTTTCAGATCGTTAACCAGATATTAGTTGGTGATTAGCTTCAACAAGGTGTTTAGAAGCTTTTCATGATGATTCCAGGGCCAAAGCGTCAAGATCACACATTGCCTAGCCCAGGATGGAGTTTTGGAGCAAGTCTACTTGAAGATGAAGATCGTCAAGAAGACTTAGGTATCCATAGTTTAGATAGTGTGTTTTAGATCCATTTGTAAAGTTTAGTATAGTTGATATGCTCAAGTGCACAACACACGTTTTTCATGTTTTGGATTTGGTTTTCATGAATAGTAGATCAAAACAAGTTTACTTTATTTCTATGTATATTAGATGTATTCTAGATTACATACATGGTTTTAACTTGCTAGACAAACTTATTTTGATATCCCTATTCATGTATTGAAAAATCAAGTTTGATAAAAATATAAGTGTTGGTTTTTGATAAAATTTGCAAGACTCAAAAATGAATTGATATGATTAATATATGTCTTGAAATTTTTATCACAAGTTTGTGTTTCCATATAAAATGATAAAACTATTTTTGGTGATTTTTAGAAGTGTTAAAAGATTTTTAGAAAAATATTTTACAGTGTTTTTCTGACCCAGGTTTCTGTTCCAGGCTTCAATCAGTCGACTAGTCATCCTGACCTAGTCGACTTGGGTGAAGTCGGTCGACCGGGCCGGTCGACCGACGTGCACAAATCTGTGCACGTTTGGAGGCACTGGGAACGGTCGACACCGCTCGGGTCACTTACAGTGCTCTCTGTTTGTTTCGGTCGACCGGGCCGGTCGACCGCAGTTGCCCAACGGTCATATTTTCGACCGTTGGCGGTCGACCGGGCCGGTCGACGTTGCTGTCAGAGCTGCCAGCTCAGCTCTAACGGCTAGTTTTCTGATGGGCCTATAAAAACCCCATCTCTTTGGGTTTTTGGCCAAGTTTTTTTAGAGCAATTTTTCCTGGCTTCTTCAGTGTTTTAAAAGAGTTTTCAAAAGAGTTTTAAGTGCCAAAAGATCAATCTTAATTGTTTTTAAGTGTTTTATTTTTTTCAAAGAAAACAAGTTTTTGGGAATTGATTTCTTGTTCTTTATCTCCATATCATTTTGGTATTTTCCCAAGAGATTTTCTTTGATCAAAACACTTGTGTTTTCCACACTTGAGCTATATCTTCTATCCTATTCTATTAGGATCTTGTATTTGTGGAAAAAGGAAAGAGATTTGTGGTTGAAAGAGACCACCTATTGTAAACCCTTGATTTCTTGGTTGCTCCCTCTTTGGTAGAGGTTGAGGTTGTGATTTGGGTTATTGGTTTGCTCCCTCTAGAGAGAGGTGGAGTTTGGTTGTAAACCCTCTTCGGTAAAGATGTTGGTTGTTGTTGTTATTGTTGTTTGGCTACGGGCCTACCCCTCGGTTGTGAGGTTTGTTTGAGAGAGGAGTTCGGTACTCCATTGTTGTAAAAATCCTTCTCGGTGAAGGTTCCCTCGGTGGGAGTCCTCGGTGGACGGTATAGTGGATTGGAATTCTACACATTGGTGTAGGCGGGATGTAGAGCAAGGGTGCTCGAACCTCGAAACATATTCGTGTGTTTGCGTTTGATCCAATATCTCTCAACTCTCTCTCTCTCATTTATTTGTGCAAAGCATCATACATAACATCATATCATATTTGCTTGTGTTGAGCATAATTCATATCATACATATCTATTTGCTTGTGTGTGTGCCTAACTTATACTTAACCAACAAGAGCTTCGCATAGCACCTTAACCCATTCAAGGGGAATCAAGAGGAGTTAGTCCAGAGCCCTTCACGGGGAATTCGGCTACACTTGTTGTGTTGTATTAAGTTTGTGCAAAATTTGCATTAGCTTCCGCATTTAGCGCACTTAGTTTTGCATTTAGTTTTAGATTAGCACAAACACCTATTCACCCCCCTCTAGGTGTTCCCTTTCAGACTTCCCTCGGGGTTATAAGTTACCGGGACTCTAATAGGAAGAGGAGCAGAAGAATTTCGGGTTTGAACACGTGTCAGTTGACGTCGCTTCAAGTTTTGTCTCGTAGTGGCATACGTCGCTTTGTAGCCTAGCAGAGCCTTAAATGTATGTCATATCCGCTACAATTTCAATCAGGTCATCATCCCTTTTTGATGAAGCAACGCTCGAGGTGGGTACTGCGTATCTGGAACGACAGCTTGGATTTAATCCACCGTTGTGTGTGTAGGGCCCTGATTTGAGAGATGGTTCGCCTTCCCAGGGTTTATAGGGCAACTACATTCTACCAAATCTCGGCGTCTCTTCTAGTTTCTCGCCCTCTGGGATCCCCTACTTCCCAGAATTCAGTCTTCATGTTTACCTCGCAATAAAGAAGTGAGAGATGTCTGCCACGATTAGCGGCGCGGGCGATGAAAGTCCGCGGTGGAGAAGTGGAAGAGAGCTTCCCATCGTAAAGGATCGGAATAGACTTCGATCCGAAGGCCTCTAAACTCCGTGATCAGGAGACGATAGATAAGTACTTGGCTACTATGGATTTCGTATGAATTCGGGAATCAAATTTGAGTTTTGCTCCCTCACTGTTGACATTTCCTCGGCGCCGCCTAAAGGAGAAGGTGTATACTCACTGTTGATGTTTCCTCGACGCCGTCTAAAGGGGAAGGTGTATATATGTATCCCCAGGTTCTGACACTGGGGCTAAGGTTGCCCATGACTAAGTTCGTCCGCAATGTTCTATCTTTTTATAAAGTCACCCCTCTCAGTTATCAGCAGTGGCCTGGCGCACGGTACTAGGGCTCGAAGCCCTCTGTGATTTGTACGCTCTCGAAGCGTGTTAACTCGAGGTCTTCAGCGCCGCGTACTCGCTAAGGAAGACTACCCAGGGTTCACGCTACTTTTTCCCCAGAGTGGGGTCGAAAAGGTTATTATCAACATGGTCGACAGCGATCATGATATGCAGGATACAGTAGTTTGGATAACAGGTCCATGGGAGGCTGACTCTGAGGATGAGCGCAGGGCAATCCTAGTTGCCAGAAACTTGGATGTTGGCTCTCAAGTGGGGGCTTTGCCTACCGCTAATGTTAAAGCGAAGTTGAGAAGGTTGAATGCTGTCAACTATAACAACCGCAATTAGAGCCAGCTAC
Source organism: Agave tequilana (assembly GCA_038442645.1). Classification (NCBI taxonomy): domain Eukaryota; kingdom Viridiplantae; phylum Streptophyta; class Magnoliopsida; order Asparagales; family Asparagaceae; genus Agave; species Agave tequilana. Next base: position 203,223 of record JAVJIF010008332.1, on the reverse strand, counting down.
TGGACCCGAATAGGCCTCCTGATCCTCTGGTCCTCCGAAGAGGTCATCTTTGAGTAAGATCCGACGGCTTCCGAGCCCGAGGAACCTGCTCGGGAAGGAATCCTCCCGACCGTCGACCTGGGGAAGTCGAGGGCCTCGAGACAGACAGTTCCCACTAAGGGGCTATTGTTTCGTTGTAATAGTCGTAAAACTCTGTAATTCGTAAATGACTTACAACCCAATTACAACTACGGCATTTGTTTGGACCGTAATTCGTAAAAGATGAACGCAACCCAATTACCACTCACTTGCAACCCAATTACCACTCACTTACAGCCCACTTAGAGTTAATTTTGTGGTCATGCAAATTTGTATTATTTTTTATGTTAATATTAATTTTTTTAATATTTAGCATTTTTAGTATTTATTTGCAATATTAAAACTTTTTAAATCACTAAATAGTTAATTTTGTGATCAACTTTTTCACTTACGACTTACACATTACGACAACCAAACACCGTAAAACAAAATACACTTTCCCACTTACTTTATATTACCAACCAAATACCGTAAAACTTACATGCATGTAACTCATTTACAACTGTAAAAGACTGTACCTCTTACGAATTACGGTCAATTACGACAACCAAACAGAACCTAAAGGGAAGAGAGCTCGCGCTAAGTCCCCGCATGCCCCGCGCTCCGAGGTAGCTGTTGGCTTCCTTTTAGTGTCTATTAGTAGGGACTATTTGTCACACTTTTCTCCTGCAGAAGAAGCGTTGGTTCCAATTTGATAAGTCTGACGATGAGAGGATGACAGACTTGCTCAAAGCCACAACCTCTCCCCCATCCACCAAGGAGCAGTCCTCTGCACCTGAGGGTCAGGTCAGCTCTTTGGATCATGTAGACGGTGCTCGTACAGCTTCACCCGTCGTTAAAATCGCTGCAGAAGTTGCAGGTACAGCTCCGAAGAAGTCTGTGGGTCTCTTGTTACTAAGTTGCTCCCGAATGTGGGACTGAGACAACAGCGCCCCCAACTGTGGGCGATGCCCGGCTTCCATCTCTGTGTAGTCTCAAGAGAGTGACACTAATGCTCAGGCTGCGGAGGGCGCAAGGGAGGCCAATGGTGTCGGCTCCCAGGGGAGTGCCCCCCAGTCCCAAGATCCATTGTTGGGGCGGACCATTACGGGTCCGAAACTAGGATGTTCCTTCGGAGGGGCGATGTGGAGGTGGCCCTCGGGTATGGAGATTACCTCAGGGGGCTTGAGGAACTCAAAGATGAGCCCTTGAAGAAGCGAAGACGTCATCTGAAAAATGACTTCTTCCGAGTAAGTAACCTGACGTCCTTGTTTTGGATTATTTGTTTGAGTACCGCTTAACTTTGGCCTCCTCATCAGAACATGGTTCTTTTTTTCGAGATGTTGGATGACCATCGGGATGCTCTGAAGGCAAGGGAAGGTGAAGTCTCTGATTTACACCGAAGAATGGAAGAGATCAGCGCTGCTAGACATGCAACGACTGAGGAGGTTGTGCAGCTAAAAGAAGATTTGAACCACGAAGTGGCAGCTCGCCTGAGCCATGAGGAGGTCATGCGGCTTAAGGGGAAGTTAGAGAAGGGGTCAGAGGTGCTGAAGAGGGACTCCGAGCTGCAACAGAAGGAATCTGCATTGCTAGAGGCCCGCCAGGATCTCGAAGGGATGTGGTTAGGTGCAGATGAGGCGGAGGCTGCCCTGAGGCTGGAGCGGGATACCTTCGAGGAGGTGAGAGAGTGCCTTACTGATGACTTGGATCGGGTACAGACTGCCCTTGATGAAACTGAAGCGCGTGAGTAGGATGCCATAGCATGTTGTTAACACACGCTGAGGATGTTCAAGTTCAAGAAGTACAAAGAGGGGTACGAAGACGGGAAGTATGGGGTGTCCCCGAGGTACTCGCTTGACATCGAGTCCTTCCTTAGGGTAAAGATCAGGGCCTTCCGTGTTGCCCCTGCTGCTGAGGTGGAGACTCCTCTGAAGACCGCAATCAGCGACAAAGCACCCTTAGCGCCGAGCTTCCCACAGGCTGCTCTTGAAGCTGGACAGGTGTCCGGTGCTTCATCGGTTTCGATAGGGGAGTCCTCTCCGAATTTCCATACAGCAGCAGCGCGCCACCAGTGATGCTCCCTCCGCCGGCCTTCTCTGACACTGGGCAGGTGTTCGGGACTGCCCCCGGGGAAGCAGCTCTTCTGGTTTCCACTCCCGAGGCCTCTCGCAAAGGCAAAGTAAGTGATTGAGAGTTTGCTTTATTTAATTTTTCTACCATTGTTTGTAAAGATCTGGTGTAATCTTTTGAAAGGAATTAGTTGAATCTTCAGCTTCCTCCTCTTTTTGAATGTCTTATTCCCTTTGTTCTTTAAGGACGTAGCGGATGCGGCGTCCGACAGGCTTCCGTCTTCTGACTCGGTGGTCGGTGGTCAGAAGGAGAGCCTTCGGAGGCGGAGGGACGTCTCCTGCTTGCATAGGCTTTGAAGAGGCTAGCGCTTCGGATGAGGAGCCGCCCGAGGAGAGCAAGGGCTCTGGACCTGGGAGAAGAAAGGAGGTGAAAATAGACCTGGATGATGAGCCCGGATCGTTGTTGGACTCCTTGAATGGCTGGCGGGAGAAAGTAGCCGTAAGGGAGCTCCCAGGAATTCCTGGGCTTTCTCGCCCTGTAGAGCTCACATTACTCGATCTCCTAACCTCTCAGATGGATCATAAGCTCATTTCTCACAACACGATCGTGGCTGGTCTAAGGAAGAGAGTGGATGGGGTCCTTCAAAGGGGGCACAAGCTACTATAGGTGAGCTCTTCGTTAAGGAGGGAGAAGGTAGAGCTTGAAGAGAAGCTATTGAGCTAACTTCTAGAGTTGCAGAAGGTGTGGAGGAGGTGTCTGATCTTCAGAAAAAGATAGCTTCGGCCCAGTCGGAAATCTTTTCTTTTCGAGAGCAAATCGACAGGGGTTGTTCCGAGAAGCTGGCGCTCTAGCGCGAGCTCCGCGTTGTGCGAGGTAGTTTGGAGAGTCGTGACAAGGATGTGGAAGAATTGAGGACTAAGGTCTCGTGCCAATCGGATCGTTATGATGATCTTTGGCTTGTTCATAAGACATTGCTGGAGGAGGCGCAGAAGCTACGTTCTGAGTTCATAGCCCTTAGATTTGACATACGAGTAGAGAGCGTCGGAGGATGACAAGAGGTCGAGAACCGAAGCCCCGAGGGTCCTAGCTCCCGGCCTGGAGGGTTGGGTTGTCAGCCCGGGAGATCGACCGATCATGTTGAGAGCTTTAGAAGTTGGCATGAGAGATCTCAGAGAGGGTTGACGGATCAGGGGCGGTCGCAGATGGGAACGATTGGGCTAACACGCTTTTGTATAGATGAGTGTGACTAAGAGATGTGTCGTCCATTTTCTGTGGGTTAAATTATTGCTTTTGACGCTCCTATGTGATGCCTCGTGTCTTTGATTGTTAGGGACTCATCGCACGGTTCAAAGACTCGGTCGAGTCGAAGACGAGTCGGCCAAGTTGTATCCGTCTTGGCCCGCTCCGAGACGAGTCTGAGTCACGAGTCAGTCGACTCAACTCAGAGGAGACCGACTCGGCCGAGAATCGAAGTTGACTCGGTCGACTCGACCGATTCACGGCCGAATCGATTGTGACTCGACCGAGTCGACTCCGATTCTCAGCCGAGTCAGCTCGAAACATAAATTCACCCGTGACGAACGAGTATAAAGAAAAAAAGGAAAAGAAAAAAAAGAAACTTACCTCTCTCGCTCAGATCTAGAGATCGTCGACGCTGCCCGATCGTCGTCGCTCAGATCTGGACCCCGCCGCCGCCCGATCACAGCCGGATGTTCCTTCCCAGCCCCAGGTGATGTTTCTCCCTCTCTCTGTCTCTTTCCCTCTCCCTCCCTTTGTTTCTCTCCCCCTCTCTCACCCACTCTCTTTCTCTCCCTTTCCATCTCCCGTCTCTCTCTGTCTCTTTCCCCTCCCCCTCCCTCTCTCCCTGTTTCTGATTTCTCCCTCCTCTCCCCCTCCAAGGTATAAAAGAAGCAGATAATGGTGGTGGTGGTGAAGATGTGAGGGTTTTATCCAATTCTAGTAGTGATAATAGTGAAGATAGTGATGATAATGATGACAGTGATGGCGGTGGTAGGTGGTGACAATAATGAGGGCAACAATAGTGCTGATGGAGGAACTTATAATCTTGAAGGTCATATGCAAATATTGAGTTTGACATCAAGCCAGCATTATGGTGTGACATATGTCCATGAATACAGATCACAACTTGAGAGATTTACGAGCACTAGTATCGGTTTATCTACTTACCGCAGAGATGATTATGATGACTTTGTGCCTCATCGCAATTCAATGTGAAAATAACTACATTAGCATGTATTTATGAATGTAGTTTGTGCAATTTACTATATTGTGCATGTATTTTGATATTCTTCTACCGGATGTCTACATTTTTTTTAAGATTTATCGTGATCTTTTAAGAATTTTTTGAGCTTTCTATGTAGCATTTTGCGTGTATCGCCCGAGACCGATCCGAGTCGCCGAGACTGATCCGTCTCAGTGCCCGCCGAGTCAGCGACCGAGACCGCGACTGTGAACCATGACTCATCGGGTAGGACCCGATATAAGCTGTTGATTTACTCGAGTGACCATCAAGGTGAAAACCTATCTAGGCTGACTCCGAGCAGCCCTAGTGGACGAGCCTCCATCTTTCAGAGGGCTCCCCGAGGGATAGCCGCGGTGGCTGTTTTTTCCTCATATCCGTCAGGGTAAGGCCCTATTATAGGTCGTCAACTCGAGTGGCCATCAAGGTGAAAACCTATCTAGGCTGACTACGAGCAGCCCTAATGGGCGAACCTCTGTCTTTCAAGGGGCTCCTCGAGGGATAGCCGCGAGGGTTGTTTTCCGTCATAGTCGTCAGGTTAGGACCCGATATAGGTTGTTGACTCAATCGAATGGCCATCAAGGTGAAAACTTTTTTAGGCTGACTCTGAGCTGCCCTAGTGGGCGAGCCTCTGTCTTTCAGGGGGCTCCACGAGGATAGCCGCGGGGCTATTTTCCCTCATAGCCGTCAGGGTGGGACTTGATATAGATTGTTGTCTCACTCAAGTGGCCATCAAGCTAAAAACCTATATAGGCTGACTCCAAGCAGCCCTGATGGGCGAGCCTTCGTCTTTCAGGGAGCTCTCTGAGGGATAGCCGCGGGGCTATTTTTTCCTTATAACCGTCAGAGTAGGACCCAATATAGGTTATTGACTCACTCGAGTGGCCATCAAGGTGAAAACCTATCTAGACTGACTCCGAGCAACTCTTGGGCCTCCGTCTTTTTTTAGAGCTCCCCGAGTGATAGCCGCGGGGGCTATTTTTTTCTCATAGCCGTCAGGGTAGGACCCGATATAGGCTGTTGACTCATTCGAGTGGCCATCAAGGTGAAAATCTGTCTAGGCTGACTCCGAGCAGCCCTAGTGAGCAAGCCTCCGTCTTTCAGAGAGCTCCCTGAGGAATAACCGTAGGGGCTATTTTTTCCTCATCGCCGTCAAGGTAGGACCCGATATAGTTATTGGCTCACTCGAGTGACCATCGGGTGAAAACCTAAGTTGACTCCGATCAGCCCTAGTGGCGAGCCTCCGTCTTTCAGAGGGCTCCCAGAGGATAACCGCGGGGGCTGTTTTTCCCTCATAACCGTCAGGGTAAGACCCGATATAGGTTGTTGACTCCCCCAAGTGTGCTTGTTATACCTGGAGAAGACATAGAAATAAAAAATTGCATGGTTTTATTGGATGTCATGCAGTTTTACATGTAGTACCCCTCCGGGTGGGAAGCACATTGCCTGATGGGAATCTTCCCATCCCAGGTGGTGTTAAAGAGCAAGCGTTTCAGTCGACTGTTTCGGTCGGGACTTCTCCGACCTCGGGGTCTACCTCCGAGTTGAGGATGAACTCGTCCAGATGTCCTCACCTAACTAGGTCCTCTAGGTGTCGTTTGAGGGCCCAGTATTACGCTGTGGCGTGCCCCCAACTGTCGTGAAAGGAGCAACTTCCTGCTTCCAGGACGCTTGGGTCATGTATGGCTGTCTTGGGGAGTTTCAACGAAGGTTTATGCTTGATGATATGAAAGATCTGATCGATCGGAAGGCTCAGGGGGTGAAAGTGATGGAATCTTTGGTCTTCGTCGTCGTCTTGGGAGCGTCCTCTTTAGGGGGTTAGGGCACGATGGCCCCTCGCGCGCTTCCTCAAGCTATCGAGTTGAAGGCTCCCGAGCTCGTCATGCGCAACGCCCGCTTTGGGGCACATCTTATTTAGCTTAAAACATAGGTCGATGGGGATGCAGGGTATTGATTGACCTCGGGAAAGAGTCAGTCAGAATCTCCTAGGTGCCCAACTCGATGACCCGCTGTTGTGCTTCTCGCGGAACCTTTATCTACGTGAGCAGCTAATGATTGACCTGTGTTAACGCCTCGCGGTCCTATTCGGTTGTATCGCAATGGATGGCGACCAGTTCTCACGCAAGATCGGCTTTCGCTCGATGCTCGTCCAATCGTCATCGTAGGTCGACTACCATCTGGAAGAGTTGTCCGTGCGATAGGGTCGATGGGTCTAGTTCGTCAGGAGCGTTGACGTCGTGTCGGGTGAGCACTCCTGTGAGCCATGAGTGTTGAACGTGGACTTTTTGTGAGGTGGTTAGTATATCTCTCAACGAAAACACCAAATGCAGTGGGTAAATTCCTAAGGAATCAATCCACGCATCAAAATAAATGGGAAAGATCGCTAAATCAAAATCACAGCAAGCGCAAACACACGAATCTTACGTGAAAACCCGAAGCGAGAAAAACCACGAAGAGAGAGAGAACTCCACTATATCAATGGTGATTATATGTGGGATTCTCTAGCGTGCTAGGGTTTCTGGATTCCGGTCATCATCCCTTTCCACGTTGGGGGATCTCTTTTTTATAAAGGTTGTGTCAAATAGATAAGGTTAAGGAGTCTTGATCAGTTTGAACACTTAAAATCCTTATCTTGATGGCGGTTGAGCTGAATATCGCGGTTTGAATCGAGGTAGGGGAGAGTCCAACTCTATCAGATAGTTTGTGCCTCGTTGTAGATAAGGACGATTGCTTTTAAGGGGCAACCGCCCCATTTAAATGGGGAATGGGCTTTAGAGGTGAAGATCCATAATAATTGGATACTTCCTACTTTAATTATCCAACCCGCTTGGAATTCAATTTGGATATAGACTCTGGATTAAGTATCCTGGAAGCGGCCACGTGACGCGTATCCCTTAAGGCCGGATAAACACGTGTCACAATCTCAGGCGGGTCAGAAAGTGATCACTACATATTTCAATGATGTTTCTATATGATATTTGGATAATAACTTATTTCTTTTAATAATGTCTTATATGTATTGACTATTGATATATCAACTGGTGTTTAGTATCATTTCGCGATATATCACCAAGTATCCGGTATATAATTTTGCCGACCGATATTATCACCGATATCCAATATTTAAAATACTGCTTCGAGATCTCTTATTATATAAAAAGAGGTATGAACCTTCACCAGAGATATCTTCTTCTCATTACTCTCGGTTATCTTTCTCCTTCTCTAAGATTTGATACTAAAACTTGAGTGTCAATAGGGTCATCGTCGGGCCAAATCCAATGACACTAACCCTTAGTTGTTTTGCAAGACTTATGAAAATTCTTTAAAGCTTCCAAGATCTCTCTCGCGAAATTAGTGCCTCATCAATGGTGCTTTTATTAAGAGTTGTATTCAAGCTCTTGATTGCGATGATACGGGTATTGAGATTGAAAGAAGAAATCAAGAACAAGCAAACTACTCTTTTCCTATGGTGACCATCCAAGCAGAGATGAATTGATCAAGAACGAGTTATCCACAGTAGATTACTCAGGAACAAATAATACACAGTAGATTGTTTAAGAACGAGCACTCCACAATGATTGATCAAGAACAAGTAATCCTTGGTGGATAATTCGTCCCAAAAATTCAAGATTTCATCTTCGGTTAGAGTTAAAACCTGAAATTCAAGTTTTTATCTTTGATGGGGAATCGAAAGTTGAGATATGATTGCGATCATAAGGAGGTATGCTAAAATTGATTATGATCATAAAAGAGGTTCACCAAATCTAACTTTTTAATTTTCTATATAATACAATTTAAATCTTCATTGGAGAACGAGTTATGTGAATTCTTGATAATTTAAGGAAAGAGCAAAGGATAATGACACAAAAACTCTCCTTTTCTCTCTATACGGCAATTTTCTTTATAAACTATTGTTATTATTATTTACCATCAAGATATGTCTCTCTATGAGACGATTTTCTTTACAAATTATTATTTTTGATCATCAAGTTTAAAGCATCTTGTTGACATAATGACAGTAATCATTGATAGAATTTTTTCGTCAATACTTGAGATTACTCTTTGAAGAGATATTTTCCACATTTTTCATATTTTCACGAACTTTTTTCCTCAACATATTATAATTCAGAAAAAAGATGCTCCAGTTCACAATGGCGGATTCTTTTCTATGAAATTAGTTCTTGGTAATTTTATTCCTTGAATATTTCTAGAATCTATCTATTATCTATTTTTGGAAGGAATTTGGTTTGATGTATCAAAAAAATTGCCTTATTTTTTATGATGCCATTTATTTTATCTAATAAAGCCCAATAATTTCTTTTGTTGAAGTCAAGCAATATGATTGGTTGATATAATTTATAACTCTTTACGATTTATCAATAATCGAGTTTTGCGAGTTTTTCTATTTCTTCGAATGATATAATGATTTTGATTGGAGTTCTGAGGATCAAGCACTTGTTTCATAAGGTATTTTTTTCCTCCCTTACACAATTGATTGTCGCCCAAGTAGTTGAGCTTTCTTGTCATAGGTGTACGAAAAGAAGGCCTAACCCAAGTAGCTGAGCTTACTCACCACGAGACCAGGGGCACTCATAGAACATGCAGTTGCAAATATATCAAACAAACAAAAACATTAAAATTCCACCTAAAATGATGTGGTGAAGAAGAGGCCCGAATTGGCTAAGTTTCAACTCAGTCCCTCTGGTCCAATTTTTCCAGAATGACGAAGGCGACGAAGAGTCTTAGGAAAGTTAGGTGTCGTTAAAAACAGCATAGCTCCCTAAGTCCATTACACTCCTTGCAAAGATAGTAAAATAGAGTTATTTATCCAAGTCGAGTAGATAACACTTATTGATCAAAAATAAAATCATCCAAGTCGAGTAAAATAACACTGACACCAAAAAACTACCCAAGTCGAGTACATAACACTCCCTATCTCATTCAAAGAAATAGGTTGAGTCCTCAAGACTCCTTGTCCCAGCCCGAGGAGGAGGAGGCTGAGTCTTCTACACTCCTTATCCAGTTCGAAGATGCAGGTTGAATCTATTACACTCCTTGCACCAGTTCGAGTATGTTGGTCAAGTCTCCGACACTCCTCACCCATTTTGAGCACACCTTGCAAAACTAATTGTTGTTATTAAAGCCTCTGCCGCTACAACAAAACTCCAAAGTGAAGTGAGAATTGAGGATATATATTTTAACACGCCCCCGCACGTCGAGCGCCTTCAAAACCTGGGCTTTTCGCGATAGAAGTATTTTTGTCTTAAATCCGCTTTCTAAATGCGCCCCGGTAAGTTGGGTTGCTCTGATACCATATTAAAGTCTCTGTCACTGCACCAAAACTCCAAAGTTAAGATAAGGGTTGAGGATATATATTTTAACAGTTGTTTCCCCGTGTAACTCTTTGCTCTCTTTTCAAAGAATGTTGGTGATAAATAAATGATGACTTTCATGCTCGAATATGTGGGTTTTTTTTGTTCTACTAGAGTAACTAATTTGAGAAGGAAAAATCATAACCCTACTGGCCAACATCGTATATTATCCGAAAGATTATGAAAAACTCAGTCGAAGTAAGAGCGCCATCCTTTTCACTGGTATAATGATCAAAATTTAACCCACACCAGAATGATTACACGTGTTCAAGCTACCAAGGAGTTCCCCGAAACATCAACAACATTCAGAGATCATCCCGAAGCCTCCGCCACATCTGGCCTCCCCATAGCTGTCCTCCATCCCGAAGTCATTTCCGACCCGGAACCGCATTCCGCCAATCCGAGGCATTTATCACTCTAAAGTCGTCCACAGTCCAAAGTCTCCAACTCTGAATCAGAAACTTCCGACAGCAGTTCGCCAAAATCTCCGCCTTTCATTACGTAGCTCTATCCTCCCACACGTTTAAAATGTGTAACGACCCTACATAAGCATAGGTGGTTATAGATAACAACAAATATTTCTGCATGCGATCCTAACCAATTAGGAAGGCGATTGCGGTCTTTACGAAGAATCCAGCGCGCGCAGATCGTGCAGTTACAACAATCTACCAATTCCGCCTCCATACCATCTCCTCTGTCAAGTACAAATATGCCTCCTCCAACGAGGAGAGCACTTCCCTAATAACACTCAGAGCACATACACTGGCAGTTTCCCTCTGCAGTCCACCAAAACACGCCAGAAGTTTCCCTCTATCTGGTCCTCCCACCTTTCACCTACTGGTTCTCACGCTAGAGGGTTTTAGGTTGGCACCACACTGGTGCTCCTAACCTGAAAGGTATCTTTTCTTTGTGTGCTCTGACAGGTCTGATCGGGAGACTCTAGTCGCTTGTGGCGGAAATTTATCCACCTTAAACTGGTAAGATTTATCCACCACAAACTGGTACATTCATTGAGGGCTTGAGTCTACACTCGATGTCTCCTTCCCTTCCAACCACACCTTCCTCAGAAAGCCTCTCCCCTAGCGTCGATGGCCCCCAAGAAGTAGACGGTCATCCACAACGATGCCCCTTTCAAAGGCGGTATCAATACCAAACACTGGGCACGATCTCCTCACACGTCGCCAACCACGAGGACACCACAATGATGTCGGTTCCTCCCCTCATCTTAGAGGACAACCACCAGCGCCCAACTGCCGCTATATGAAGGCTAGATCCTTCTGCCGCTATACGAAGGCTAGGTCATTCAGATACTCGCCGACATGAAGGAGCAGATGAAGGAGTAGCAAGCACGATTATATCGCAACCGGGAGCAGGCGGCTCTCGACTGTGAGAACGTCATTCGTGAACAGGTGGCGTTGAAGCAACTCAACAACCAATTCCAACCTCAAGTCGCCGCCCTCTAAGGCACCCAAGCACAAACGCAATGGGAGAACGAACCTGGAAGGTAGGAGGCGCAGGGAAATGGACCCTTCATGAATCTGAGGCGACCCAGACCAACATCTCTCCTGCGCCAAGACGGCTCCGACAACGAAGTTGATTCTCCTCGTTTCCGGACGGGGGTTCAGCACGACCAAACTCGAAGGAAGATCAAGGAGTCCCCCGACATCAGACCCTTCAATGAGCTGGTCCAAAGGCATATCCAGAAGGCGAAACTGCATTTCTGTAGCGGACCAACACTAGCAGCTACCAAAAATCTCATTCCCCGTTCTCCGAATCAATCTTGGAGTGTGAGTTTCTGAAGAAGTTCAAGACTCTGACCTTTGATTACTACTTCGAGACGAGCAATCTAGTCCAACACATCAGGTACTTCCGGGACAAGATGATGATCTACTCCCGCAACAACGCTCTCATGTGTCCAACCTTTCCCTCCAGTCTGAATGGCGTGGCCACGGATTGGTTCTACTCCCTGCTGACGTGTTCACTCCACAGTTTCGAGGAGATTATCAAGGCATTTCTCACCCAATACACCTCCCGCCGGGGAGGCCAAAAATAATAACCACCACCTCTCCGTCAAAAATGAGGCAAGGTGAGAGCCTCAAGTCCTACATCAGCTACTTCCAGAATCATCTCACCAAGTTTCCAACTGCGGTGAAGATGCAACTGCACTCACGTTCATCAGCGAACTGCAGGTCTCTCACCCTTATACAAACACATGTTGAACCATGGCGTCACACGGATGAGTGAGGTCATGTCCCGAGCATAGCCTTACATTCAATTGGAGGCTATAATGAGTTTTGTCAATCACTCTCTCAAATGCAGTAATGACGGGGAGAAGACGAACTTGCAGCGCGAGACTCCAACCCATGTTGGTAACCAGAATCGGGGACAACTCGCCTTCAAGAAGCAGGCGTTCCCAGCTCTCTCTCTCTCCAAATCCACTCCGAGCCTTCAGGACGGAACAACACTTCACCCCGCTGAGGCTCTCCATCAACAAAGTTTTTAGTGCCACAAGGACCAACCATAGTTAAGGTGCCCGAAACCGATCAAATATGACCCTATACTTCCCGTAGCAGAAGATTATTATTCTTACCATGACAGTAAAGGACACAAGAACGCCCACTGTCTAAGCCTCTGGTGGTACCTAGAAGAACTTGTCCGCCAGGATTTTCTCAAAGAATACGCTCTTACCCCCGATGCGGCCTCGAGTGCAGGAAAGCCAAGCGCCCTTCCTACCCAACCACAGCACATGTCACTCAATACAATGCGATTGAGTGAGCCCGTACCTCCAATGAAGACAAGAGAGTACCTCCTCCGATAACACCCCCATTATTTGAATTAAATTTCATGTATTATTTCTCAAATTATCGACTAGAATTAAATTTTTACTCCTAACTGTCTCAGCACACCCCGCTGATGGGAGTGTCCCCCATCAGAATCCCTAATGCTTGTATGTTCCATTATGCAAGTGTCCTCACTCAGAGACGACAATGCAAGCACTAGCCTACAGGCACCCTCTCGATTAGCCTACGGGCAATCGAAACCTCCACTGTAAGAATGTCCCCCACTCGAAGTCCAAACCCGGCTGATAGATCTCCCGTCGAATCCCTAATACTTGTACGTTCTGATGTGGGAGTATCCCCCACTCAGAGAGATAGCAACACAAGCACCAACCTACGGACTCCTCGATTAGTCTACGAACAGTCGAAACCCTCCGTTGTGAGAGTGTCCCCCCGCTCGGAGTCCAAACCCCACCGATGAGAGTATCCCCTATCAGAATTCCTAATGCTTGTACATTCTGATGTAGGAGTGTCCCTCATTCGGAGACAGCAACGCAAGCACCACAGCCCACGGGCTCCTTCTCGATTAGACTACGGGCAGTTGAAACCCTCCGCTCTGGGAGTGTCCCCTGCTCGGAGTCCTTACCTCGCTGATGGGAGCCCCATCAGAATCCCTGATACTTGTATGTTCCATTGTGGGGGTGTCTCCACTCGGAGACAGTAACACAAGCACCCGTCTACGGGCACCCCCATCAGCTAGCCTACAGGCCGTCAGGCACACTCTGCTGAAGGAATTTCTTGCATTTGGAGACCAACGGATTCCTATCATCTAGCCTACGGGCAGGTGATCCCACTATGTTCGCTCGCTCCGTGAGGGATCACCCCCGATCGGAGGCATCAACGCAAACCCGCCGACCAACAAGTCCTATCAACTAACCTATGGGCAGATGATCCCACCATTCGACCAATTTTGCCAGCACCGGAAGAGGGAATTCCCCCACTAGGAGACATCAATGCAAATGCAAGACCTCTGGAAAGGTATGATTGTTTCTAAAACAAAATAATCGACACAATCCAGGCAAGAGCCAAAATAACTTTCATTATATTTTGTATGCTTTACATTCGATAATGTGATACAAAATTTCATTACACTATGTGTTTATATTTTTGAAAAAGAAATACAGAAGATCCAGATCCAGCCGACCGATATGACTGTTGGCAACCAGCTGTATAATCTCCAATTAACTCCAAAAGATCCACAATGATTTGAAGATATTCGTCGTACGCTCCTCTGTCCGCAATCGCCAAAATGAGCTTAAGGCATTAAGAGTCCCTCCGATCAACTTCGCTCCCCTGACTCTCTTTCCGCGGGCTCAACAAGTAAGGAAGCGGAGGGCATCTATAGTGGTCAAATTTGACCCACATCAGGATGATGGCATGTGTCCAAGCTACCAAGAGATTCTCCCGAGACATCCACAACTCTCAGAAATCATCCCAAGCCTCCGCCACATCCAGCCTTCCCGGAGCTATTCTCCATCCTGAAGATATTTCTAACCCGGAACTGCATTCTGCCATTACGAGGCTTTTACCACTCTAAACCCTTCCACAGTCAAAAGTCTCCGACTTCGAATCAGAAGCTTCCGGCAGCAGTTTGCCAAAATATTCGCCTTCTGTTACGCAACTCTATCCTCTCACACGTTGAAAATGTGGAACGCCCCTACATGTGGGTGGTTATACATGGCAACAAATATTCCTGCATGCGATCCAAACCAATTAGTATGGTGATCGCGGCCATTTTAAAGAATCTAGGGCGTGCAGATCGTGCAGTTACAACAATCTATCAATTCTACCTACATATCATCTCCTATACCAGGTACTAATATGCCTCCTTCAAGGAGAAAGATGTTGCTTCCCTAACCCTCAGAGCACATACCACACCACATTGGCAATTTCCCTCTGCCAGTCTGCTACCAAAACACATCGGTAATTTTCCTCTGCCTGGTCTCTCACCTTTTCACCTACTAATTCTCACGTCCAATGTCATAGGTCGACACCACACTGGTGCTCCTAACCTAAAAGGTGTCTTTTCTCTGTTCTCTGACAGGTCTAATCGGGAGCGTTTAGTCGCTTGTAGCAGAGGTTTATCCACCTCAAACTGGTGAGATTTACCCACCACAACTGGAATGGCCAATTCGGTGGAAGGAAGATGTTGTCTTACTCTATCGAGTTATTGAAGATGATGGTTAATGTTCGATTAGGTTTGATTCTATAATACATAAGATAAAGAAGATTTACCTAAACAAAGACTTTACATTCATAAGAGGCACGAGGTAGTTAAAGTGTCGCTTTAAAGTAGCTCAATACGCTTAGCGTGCACAATCAAAGAGACCGTCTAATGTTGCTTTATAGCAACTCGATCTCATAGGCCCAATACCAATGCTCTCATACAAATATATAAGAGACTTGAGTCAGCCTGTCATTGCTTCAATAGGAGCCCGATTCCTCAAGCCCACAAATCAAGCATGTAAAATTGTTTTTTCCTGAAAACTACAAGCATATGAAGTTGTTTTATATAAAACAGATGGACAAGTGAAACCGCAGGTTCCGTCAGATAACTCCCATTACTTTTCAACAAGGGAACCAATAGTAAACCGAATAAAATTCTTGAACTCCTCACTATTTATTATGAAGGAGTTCAATCAACCAAGAAGACCCGAAAGACTACCGTCACCCCATGAAGTAACGCAAGATGGCTAACTTCGACTTGATTCAATGACTGTTGATCTGGTTTTTCTCTCCTACAGCAACTCCGAAATTGACTTGTGCTTGATAAAACTCAAAGAGAGCTCTTGTGCACTCTGTAGTCAGATCCTTTTAACATATTATGCTCCCCAAGCAGCTGGGTGAAGCATTCTAGTACGAACAGCTCAAAGTTCACAATGGCAATGTTTGTAAGGCCAAAGAGACTTGCAATACAGTTGGTTAAAAAGTAGTGATATTTGCTAATTGATGATTCGAGCAATAAACAAAGTTTCGTTGATTCAGACAATACTTCTTCGAACAGCTATCACCTCGAGCAATGATGGAGAACTACACTGGTTCAATCTAACATCTCTTCAGGTAGATACTCGTTCAAGGCATGTCATTCTCAAGACCTGTTTCTAATTCACTCAACTGTATATGGTCGATCAAGAAAACTATTTACTTGATGACCACTGGTTATTTGAGCAAAAGGATGCAGAATCTTACTCATTCTACCAGAATAATTACTACTTCAAGTAACAATCAAGAATTTCATCATATCTTCTTTTTGAATAATGATCAAAGAGCTCCAGTAATGCAGTCTAGTACACTTGTGAAATGGGGTTCTTTCGAGCAGATCAAGAATAGATATTCTTTCAAGCAAAATACAAACGTCGAGCAATTCATGGAAGGATGTTCGACCTCTAAAGACAATTGATCTAATCATGCTATGTCTTATTCGAGGACGATGATTTGTCAAACATGATTTCTATATGCATTTACTCCCTGTTGAAGAGTAAACAGATTGAACCTCTCCTGTTTCAAGGATTCTGATCAGCTATGTAATAGAAAGCAGAAAAAGGAAAGCCAGAACCTCTGTTCGTGGAACTTGTCCCTGTTCAAGCAATTCTCCCTGCTCAATTGCAAGAGAATATTCTAAAATACTAAGTTTAGGAGTGTCACGAGTGTGTTTTATGAAATTACTTACGCTACGAGTATATGTAGGAGCAAGACCTAGGGAACGAAGGATACCAAAATTACAAAAAGAAAAAAAAATCTCGGATTGAAAACTTGAGAAATACAAAAAGTCCAATTTTTCAAAAGTAGAAAAGATGGATAAACCTCTGAGAACGGCAAAAAGAAGGTAGTTGTCAAGAATCTTATTTGCTGACATTCTTTCTTCAATCGAATGATCATTGTGGATTATTTCTTGTGCGAGAAAATATTATTTTTCGGTTCATCTATAAACATATTCTATCTGGCGGAGATCAAGGATAACTTTGATAAGCTCTTTCGCTCGAGTTGAAAGTACTATCATTCCATGTTCTATAAGGAATATTAGTATACCGCTCGGCAATGAAGACCGAGTGAGTGGTATACCGAGCGGTGGAGGTGGAAGAAGAAGGCGGAGGAGGACTTGGAAGGAGGAAGAAGATGGGGTAAGGTGGGTGGGGAAAGAAGGGCGGTGGCGGCGCTCTATCTCCAAGCGGTGGAGGGGGAAGGAGGAGGAAGAAGACAGAGGGGAGAAGGTGGGAGAAGAGAGAGGATGGCGGCGATGGCGAAGGGGCGGCGACGAGGAAGGGGCGGCGGCTCTCTCTCCCTCCCACCCTCTCTCTCTCTCTCGCTCTCTCTGCGCATGAAAGTGAATACGGACAGACGAACAAAATTTGAATATAAGTCACGGGAGAAAACCTCCCTTTGGTCAGTTTTGATTATGATATTTCCAGATTAGTCTAGCAATGGCTATCATTACTAATCTCTTTTTATCAAGAATGACTAGGGAGTTCTCTTGGAATTGCCATTCTCTTTTTGATCAAGGATTATCTCAAATGGATCAGCGATTTTCTTTGACTTTCTTTCATAATAGAAGACTATGCAAATATCAATACTCTTTCTTGGTAGAAATCTTGATACAATCTGTTCACCGCTTGGACTTCTTACTTGGTACGTGACTTTGTGATCACCTTGGATACTCTATTAATTCGGACATGACTATTCTATATTTGATACCCTCTTTCCGGATGGAATTTCTTTCAATAGTGAAACGTCAAGGGAAATTTTTATTAACTTATAGAATGTGAATCCAGAATAATTTATTCAATATTAATTGGGATGTGACTCCCATATTAAGTACTTTCTTCATCAAATAGGATTCTTTCTAAACTCTAGCAGCATTATCTTTGAGATTTTCCCCATGGCCTACTTTTATTGAAGGTATGTTGTTATCGTCATTAACTCAAGGAATTTTGGGTTTTCAAATCATTCTGGCTTCTTTAATTGATCGAGAAACGATCAACTTTGAATTGTCTTCAGCATTCTCTTATTGGCAACAAAATTATTATCAGAGTTAACTGTTCAAGGAGCTTTAATTTTCAAATTATCCTTGGCTTTCCCTAATTAATTGAAGAGCGACTTTGCATTGTCTATGGCGTTCTATATTGACTAATATACGCATGATGTCTATATTATCATTGAATTATCTTCAACATTCTCATGATCGGTTTTCTCTAATCAGTCACGAAGCTACAACTTTTTGCAATATTTCTGGCTTTATCTACTTATTCAATCAACGACCTTCTATAGTCATGTGGCGATAATCTTTGGATTGAGAATTCTAATGTTGCTCCACCACTTCTTGTTCGAAGCCGAAAATGGGGGCAAATGATGGCAAATGGTGGTATTAATTCTATGATCATGGGTCAAAAGCTACTTTCTTCGTTCGAACACTTGTTGTTCAAGCCAGAAAGTGGGGACAAATGATGGTTTGGTCTTCATTAAGCAGTCCCAAAACTACTCTATTAGTTTGAACAATTCTTGTTCAAACTCGAAAGTGGGGGCAAAGATAATGATAATATCATGTAAGCATATACGCATATATGATATGTTTAAGAGTGAGCATCCGGCTATTCGAGCATAGATAATCGAGCATCCTAGAACCTTCTAACAAGTATTTTCATATCTAGACTCAAAGTCCTAAAAGTATTGGGGCATCCTACTGAACTAGGATTCGGAATCTCACTCGAAGTAGGATTCAGCTTGTCTACAAATTCGGACAGGATCTGAACATACTCACAGCTCTGACTTACTGAGGCGGTAGCTGCCTCGTATAATGTCCAGTTTCTATGATCTTGGGATCATACCGAAGTTGGTCTAGGATCTTAATTGTTCGACAATCTCTACTACTAACTCTTTGAAGAGTGAGAACTTGTTGTTCAGCAGTGCTGACATGGCGGGTCTCTCGATTCCTTCCAGGTATCTCTTATTCTATAAATAAGGGTTTGAATCTTCACCAGAGGTATTTTCTTCTCATTACTCTCAGCATCTTTCTTCTTCTCTAATATTTAATATTGATTTGAGCGTCGAGGTTCATCGTCGGGCCGAGTCCGGCAATGCTAGCCCTTGTTTTGGAAGAAACTATGGGGATTCTCTAAAGCTTCCAAGATATTTCTCACTGAATTAGTGCCTCGTCACTCGGCACAAATCTCGAGCTCACTACTCTTAATTCAAATCAGGTACATGTTCAGCACTTATCTACTCCCCATGCATAAAATTATTCAGAAATTCAAAATCACATTATCTACCAAAAGTAATAAATAGATTATGATAATATTCTCTAACGTATGTATAGTTCATACAGTTCTGTCAGTCGCAATACGAAATGTCCCAGGAATCGAAACTCCTCCACCTCCCCCCATGGTAATACCATCTAGGATAGCCACCTGACAAAAGAGTAAACCAGTATGGGAAAAGCTTAATATGCAAACAAGCTAGGCTTCAAATAACTATAAAACAAAATTAAGTAGCTAAATATAAGGTTCTATGTATAAAACACAAACAAAAATATTGGTGTGTCCATATATATATATATATATATATATATATATATATATATATATATATATATAGCCTGTTTTCATCTTCTAACTTGAGAGAATTGGCATAACCAGCACACTTGTATTATTGGAACACGACACTTGTGTCTGCATCAATAGTTTAAACTGTAAAGATAATTCACTTCTCATCTTGTTGATGATACATATGTTCCCATACAAGTCAATACATAACCATCTAAGCTAGTCCTATAGAAAATTGATAGCAATCTACTCTGGTATAGAAAATAATTGATCAGATTTAGAAATTAAAAAGACCATTCTTTAGCATTTTCATAAAATATGATGGGACATACATCAATATTTATTGAAAAGAAAACAATGGCCAGCAAGAACTAGAGAAACCCTGATAAAAAACATGGGTATAGATAGAACATTAGAATCCTTAAATGAGTAGGCTATATACAGTTAAAGCGAGTATGACTAATCAGTCATTTTTCTACACTACCATGGCATTTCAACATTAGATAACGGAGTGTATACTTATGGTTAACACTGTATGAATCTCCCTAGACCTTTATTATGATTTTACTAAACTAATTCCATGCATAATAAAACAATAATAATTTTGGTACATTACACAAAAAGTTCATATAAAAATTTAGTTTGATAGCTTGAATCAGGACCGAGCTTGCTTCGATTGTGAATCAGAATCCTTAAACTAATCAGGTCGCATATAGGTAAAAACCAGCACAATTGGTTGTATTATTACAATACACGTCTACCATGGCAGTTCAACATTAGAGAATGGCGAGTATACTTCTAAAATTTATATCAAACTGTATGAACTTCCTAAACCTTTATTAAGAATTGTTTGACTTATCTCATGTGTGATAATCAATAATCATTTTTGCAACACTGTATGAGAAGTAAATAAAAACAAAAATAAAGTGGAATGACAGGTTAAGAAATTAAAGAGGGGTAAGAAAAGTGAGCAAAGTTGATCAGTATTTACTGGCAACTCAGCTCATGGTCAAGCATATATATCTTCAATTGCATTATAAGCACATATAGGGCATGTTTGTTTCGTTGCAAAACGTCGCAAGTCGTAAGTCGTAAAATGAGAATGGAAAAAGTGAGCTGTAGCAGAGAAAATATATTGTGTTTTATGATGTTTGGTTGATAAAATGAAGTGTAAATGGAAAAGTATATTGTGTTTTACGGTGTTTGGTTGATAAAGTGAAAGTGTAAATGGTAAAGTATATTGTATTTTACGGTGTTTGGTTGGTAATGTAAAAGTGTAAGTGGAAAAGTTGACCACAAAATTAACTGTAGCAGTGATTTAAATATTATAAATACTATTAAATTTAATCTACTATTGCAAATTAAATTGTATTAATAAATTTGAGATAAAAAATTAATAATCTTAATATTTTATTTATAACAATAATATTAATAAAATATTAGTATAAATAGTAAAATATTACTAAAAAATTAACTAAATAAATAATATAAAATTTTAAGAAAATCAAAATTTTAAGAATACTAATAAAATATAAATATTAAAATTACAAAAATAATAAAATATAGTTATAATATTATAATATTAAAAATACTTGAAAATTATTATAATATAAATTTTATTATAGTATTATTGTAATATTATAGAAATATAAAATTAACAAAGTAAAATATAATTATAATTTAATAATAAATTATCATTATAGTATTATTATACTGAATTATTATTACAATATTAACATAACAAAATATTAATATAATAATAAAATATATTATGATATTAATAAAGTAATTTTTTATATTAAAAAATAAATAATTAAATATATAGTAAAGTATAATATTGTTATATTAATAAAATATTAACTCTAAATAAAATAATAAAAATGGAATAAGTATTAATAAAATAATAAAGTATTAAATAAAATAGTAAATTAAAATAGTAAATTAAAATAGTAAATATTAAATATTAAAAAACAATAAAAAAATTAAAGATTAAAATATAAAATAATTAAATAAGAAATTATTGCACTATTTAAAATATTAAATATTTAATAATATTAAATTATATATTGATTATCAAGTAAGTATTTTGAACTGTAAGTGTACTACAAGTGAGAGTTACATGACCACAAAATTAACTGTAGCAACTGTAAGTGGGAAAATATGAGTGTAAAAGTGAGATTTACATGACCACAAATTTAACTGTAGCAACTGCAAGTGGAAAAATAAGAGTTGCATTTTGCAACTTGTTTTTCAGCGAAATAAACAACGGAAAATGCAAAAGAAGTTTTACGACTTGCGTTTTGCGGCGAAACAAACACGCCCATAATGTCAAACATATCTCATAAAATGTAAGACCTTATATATAAGGCACAAGAAGCAGCAGACAGCAAATAAAGATTGAAAGGTTTAACCATGTTAGAACTCACATGTGGCTTTAAATATGTGCCAAGAATGTAAATAAACAAGTACAAGTTCCTGAAAAAATCCTTGCACTCCTCCAATTTCCCTGCATACATTACAATGAAGGAGATAGTTCAAGCAAACTTATAGATCCACTAACAAAATACACATGCAAATAAATGATTTAAATATGACAAGTTTCATTGTGTCAGGTCCATTGCTTATGTGAAGGGATCAAAAGCAGAAACCATCAGAAAAAGATTAACAATCAATTTCTAGGACAACTATTATTCAATAAGTCATAGTCAAATGGGAAACACGGTTCAGTAGAAGAAAATCTGCAAAATGACCAGCCAAATATACTTAAAATATCACTGGTCTTACTAGGTGTCTAAAATCGCTGACCATGTTAAATTGTCTGACATTTGGGAGATAAGTTCTGTGAAGATAGTGCCACTGGTTCAAAGTTCATAACATACCAAGACAAACAAGTTTCATCAAAGTACTTGGACATTTTTCTGACAATTCTAGTTTGACTTTGGTATCCAAATGCAGTATGGGAATATTTTGATTCATGATTCTCTTCTCTAATATCAATTATACATTTATATCGCTTCGAAAAGGTTTTGTTTCTGAACATGAAAACTTTCAGCATGCTACAATGGGATAATGTCTTCAAGTTTGGCCAAAAGATAACAGGTAAGGTAGATTAATAACAACCACTGAGGTATTTGAGAAATGGTTGACATGCATGAAAGAAAGATTGTGATTCATAAAGACCAATATAAAGTTTTCTCTTTGTGGACCATCTTATCAAACAATATTCTTTTATTATAGATGATTTTCACCTCCTTGATTTTTCTTTCCCTTCTCTTTCTGGATCATATACTCATGGATCTGTTGAGTCAAAAAAGTAATATCATCTTCATTCATGATCTTCAATTTGCATTTGCTTTCCCATTCCTTATCCACAAGATAGGGCCAAGGTTTGGTTTTAGGTTTCCATTTAGACACGCCCGGCAACAACTAAAACAATATTTATTTGATCAAACTCTGATCTTATTCCTCACTGTAATGTTTCCACACTAACCACGAGGTAGCAAAGCACTTGATGCCTCCACCCCTTTTTTTTTTTTTTTTTTGAAATATAAGTCGTAGCCTGGAACAAGCGGGATTTGAACCCCAGACCTATTACAATTGCCAAAGAGGTTTTACCAGTATGCTACAATGGCACTTGCCTCCACCCCTCTTTTGGTGAGAGCAATGAGCATCCCTTATTTTATTCTCATCTTACCCTCATTCATATATTATATTTTTCTCACTTCCCCTTCATTGTTTTTGTCTATTAGAGTGTATATAAGGATTTCCCTCAACCACACCCAAACTTAATATGGTTTTAGAGCCACCAACGTTCATATCAAACTGGGCATCTAGTTAGAACAGATTTAAGAAAACGATACCGCTTCGTGAAAGCCAGGTTTTAGCCAGGGAAAGAGGGCAATCAACATACGAGGGAGGTTTAAGAGTATAGAGGTGCTTCGATCAACTTTGACCACAGATTGAGGGTTTTGTTGCATGTTAAGTACTTAAGTGTTAAGGTTGCTTGGTCTCCACTGTCAACTTAAGTTTTTGGTGAAGTGGTCTTCTCACATAGTATTCGGGACCAGGTTTCAAGAGGTTCGAGGATAAAACCTCACCAATTTCAGCTTAACATTTGATTGCAATCATTTATTTTGTCTTTCCAAGTGAGTCATTCTTATGTCAGAGGTCTTTCTTAATGGACAAAAGCCCACGTGAGGGGGTGTGTTGTGTTAGGTATGGTTGGTAAGATTCTGGATGAAGTTGTTTCCTGACGCCCCCAAATACTACATCCTATGTCCTACATTTTGAGCATACAAATTTTTTATTATGTAAAGATCTATAAAACTTAATTCAGTTGTTTTAAAAGCATTTCTAAATCTCTTAATAAACCTTTGGAACTCGATAGAAATAAGCCTAGTGTTTTCCCAAACATACATTTAAACAACCCTCTAGAGCCCGTTTCAATTTAATGAATTTGTTGTTAGGTGATATGTTTTCATCATTTTTTAGGAATTGGAGAAGTGGGTTTGTGGGGTTTCATGATGGGTCCAATAAGAGTTTTTGAGTGGGTTTGGTGAGAACCTCAAGAAGAGGTTGAAGAGAATAAAGACACTTTGGTCATCTTTACTTCTTTAGAAGATCCCTAACCTAATCCCAAGTCAAGGAATATTTAACATATAAATAGAGTGATTAGCAACAGCTGTGATTTTGTCCCATCTTAAACAATTTGAGGTGGCAAAATGAAAAAATATGAATATTTCAAGGGAGAATAGGGAATTCGAGATGATTTCAAGCGTCGATATGGGGAAAAAAACTTTTCAAGAATAAGTTTCTACTTCTCATTATTCCTTCAATTACCCTCTTCGCAGTTTTAGTTATATGGCTTATTAGCTGGACGGAAGTTAGTAAGTACAACTTTACATGTCCCCTTTATTCACACATACACACAACAGAACAACATGCTTCTCCATACATTTGGCATTTTCTTAGTCCGTATAGTTTTGTTCAATAATTTAGTATACTAACATTATATATCCCAAAAACACTAGAAACTAGATATGAAGTTGTGTGGCCATGTAGCTCTCTGACTTTTGGTTTCATAACTCCCTGCCTCTTATCTCCAAATCTATGTCTATGGAATGATTCATTTGGTTCTACCTTAAGTTTTCATTTATGATTCTCATTAAAAAAACTAATGAAAATAAGTCATCCACCTTTATTTATTTCCATTCTCTTCTTTTGGACTTTAATCTTCACGCTTTGCACCTAATGTTAGCTAGGTATCTCATCATTATATTTCTCATCTTAGTCGATGTGCATATGTCTTCTCCCATTTCTTAATTTATAACTTCTTATATAAAAGCTTGAGCTTCATATTAAGTCTCACTAATTGTTTTCTTAGCTTTCTTCTTTGATAACTAATATTTTCCAAAATTTTACATCATATTGTTACTTTTGTCAATCTTTATAAGATGTTGATCTATAACTTCATTTCTCCCTTTTAACTATTTCTACGTGTTTAGATTGATATAACTGGTCAAAGGTAACCCGATAAATCTTGCAATCAAAATTTGAAGTATCCTTTAAAGAGAACTGCAAGTAATAGCAATAGTCAATTTAGGATAACAGAAGATGTTTTGAAGGGAGATATGCCCTCTCAATGATTTTTATTAATGTGTGTGTGTGCGTGTTTTTATTGACCATTTGCTTGTCTTGTGCCCTACAGATGAATGTCGTTCCTCAGGGAAAACTTATCATCTGCAGTTCTGCATCCTCCTAGAAATTTTTTTCAGTTTACAGTAATTTCTTGAGGATTGCTTGTTGGGTGGATGAACCCCATACATACATTACTGAAAGGTAGAGTTTCTACACAGAACTGGTTTAATAGATTTTATGGGGAAAAACATTTCATATCAATAGTTTTCTAGGACAAAGAAATTGACACCAACTCAGAGGTTTAATCTCGTAATACAGGTGGTCATAAAACCTTGCCAAACTCTTTTATGGAGTGTTCCCAATATGAAAGTGGGATTATAGCCGGACCCTTTCTAGAAGGGGGTGCTAGTAGTGAAGCCGATGGTGACGATAAAAAGACCTAATGTTACTGATGCATACAATTATCACTAGGCCATAAATGTTACTGATGGTAACCATCCGAACTCCCTCTTCGGCAACTAATTTGTATGCTAACCTGATAAGAAAGTAATATTCATAAATCTCCCAAGTGGGGTATATTAAAAATCCTGGTTTCCTTTCTTTTAAAAATAGATAACGTAACCACGTCTTGAACTTAGAATCTCTCATTATCCAATCCCATCCCGTGTCATTGGGCCAGCTACCCAACCTCAGTGACTCCGAAACTTAATTAATGAAACCTGTATAATAATCAGCAAGTGAACTTCCTTCATAGGCAGGTCCATATCAAACTAGTTGACAAACATCGTGCGGTATGATATCTATAATAGACAACTATAACAGACAATATAGCGGTCTATAATAAAACATCATCTTTACACCCAATTTAATATCCATGTAGAATCAGTTAGCTAACATCCAAGGCCAACAAAACAAACACCAACCTTCGTTGATCAAATGGTAGAGAGCAACCACATCTCCACCAGCACAGAATGCTCTGCCACTGCCCTTTAGACGTTTAAACACTGGCGTTCAGCTTTCTTCAAAATGTTCAAAAAAATAAAAAATAAAAAAACATAACCAATACAATAAGTGCAGTTCTACCTTCATCATCACAAACCCAATATCAGAGTTGTCTTCCCATGACTCATAAAACTTCTTCAGCCGAATTCCCTAAAAATAGTCATCAAAATCGCATTTTTACAAATAATCTCAGCTAGGCAAATCATCGAACACCTTGCGTGCATAAAAAAAAGCACATACCATGTTGGTCGTGAGGGCATTGAGGGCAGACGGTCTGTTGAGGATCGCGGCACGGGCGCTAGCTTTGCCTTCGACAAGAACCTGGATCGACAAAATAAACAAATTTGGATCAAAAAGAAGGGGGGAACTGAAACGAAAATAGAAGGGAAACTGTCGACTGACTTGGCTCTGGAGATCGTCGTCTAGGGCGGTGCTCGGGGCGGCGGAGAGGCTCCGATGATGAGGGAGGAATCGGAGCGCGGGGAGAGATAGCCTTGCTCGCGATAGGGCCTTTAGGCTCTGCATATTTTTCTTTTTCTTTTTTTCTTTTCGCTTTTCTACTCTCGTTTAATCCCCTCTGAATTTGTTTCTCTTTACCGCCCGCTTCCAGTCTTTCTATGCCTTTTGGCTGCTCCTCTATGTGTGTGTGTTGTGAGGCTGTAAATGGAAAAGGATCGTTACGTGCCGGCCGAAATTTCGGTTGACAGGGAAAGGAATCGCCGGCTTATGAATCTGAGTTGGGACATTTATGAATGGGCTCCATTTGGCAAGTGTCTTTTTGGGGAATGAGGCCTTAAGCCATTTCATTTTCTACTTATTTTCTTATTACCTCTTAAATTTTCATGATTTTTTTTAGAAAATCACTCTCAACAGACAAAATCTCAAATTACCTCCATCAAATATCTTCAAGATTCCCAAAAAAAATCCCTCCTCCATTAATTGTTCGCCTGGCTGGTGTCACTTGAGTTTCACATGTCTTTTTTATTACAAAATTATCCTTAGCTCATCATGTGTCTTGTACATGTTTCTTCGTTTAAAGTTAAAAACTCTCAACACTCATCCACTCATCCGCCCCTTTTATCATCTTCCTCCTCTAAAGCATAGCTGAATCCACTTTTTCTATCATTCCCTTCTAAAATTACATGCATGTTTGAAATGCTATCTTTAAGCGCGGTGAAGAAGTTCTTTTGTGGTGTTCAAGTTGTGATTGATCATTCCTCCACCAAATCAAACCCAGGTCGTCATTTTTTGGGCTGTCAGAATTGGAAAAAAATGATTGTGGCTTCTTTGAGGGGATAGATGTAAAGGATGATGAAGTATCAAGTGCATGATAGAGAGTTGAAGTAAGAGGAAGGAGATACTCAAGATTCTACAGAGAATAGGAATCTCAAGAATCGAACGACTAAACTATTGGGGAGAGAAATTATGGAGTTAAAGAGTAGGAACATTGAGATTCTCATAGAGATTTTGCAGTTAAATTCAGAATGGAAGAGTTTTTGTTATGAAATTTATGAGAGTTTCAATGTGTTTGGACATTATTTGTGTAATAACTGTTGTTTCTTGGTAGATTTTAATCGTTTTTAAAATGTTGTGCGAAGAATTATGTAATATGTTAGAATGTTAATGAAATATTCCTTCCAAATGTGCTTCAAATTGTTCTAAAATTGGTCTGTAGATCACAATTGTTTTGTTGTAGTTATGTGCAAGCTGAAATTTCGGTTTGACAGGGAAAGGGACCGCCGGCTTATGAATCTGAGTTGGGCCATTTGTGAATGGGCTCCATTTGGCAAGTGTTCTTTTTAGGGAATGAGGCCTTAGCCATTTCATTTTCTGCTTATTTTCTTATTACCTCTTAAAATTTTCATGATTTTCAGAAAACCCCTCCCAACGTACAAAATCTCAAATTACCTCCATCAAATATCTTCAAGCTTCCAAAATAAAATCCCTCCTCCATTAATTGTTCGTCAGGCTAGTGCCACGTGAATTTCACATGTCTTTTTTATAACAAAACTATTCTTATAGTTCATCATGTGTCTTGTACATGTTTCTTCGTTTAAAGTTAAAAACTCCCAACACTCCACCTATCCATCCGCCCCTTTTATCATATTCTTCCTCTAAAGCATAGCTAAATCCACTTTTTTTGTCATCCCCTTCTAAAATTGCATGCATCTTTGAAATGCCATCTTTAAGCGCGATGAAGAAGTTCTTTTGTGGTGTTCAAGCTGTGATTGTTCGTTCCTCCACCAAATCAAACTCAGGTCGTCGTTTTTGGGGCTGTCAGAATTGAAAAAAAATGATTATGACTTCTTTGAGGGGATAGATGTGAAGAATGATGAAGTATCAAGTGCAGAATAAAGAGTTAAAGTTAGAGGAAGGAGATACTAGAGATTCTGCAAGGTATAGGAATCTCAAGAATCGAACGACTAAGCTGTTGGGGAGAGAAATTTTGGAGTTAAAGAGTAGGAACATTGAGATTCTCATAGAGATTTTGCAGCTAAATTCAAAATGGAAGAGTTTTTTTTATGAAATTTATTAGAGTTCTAATGTGTTTGGACAATATTTGTGTAATAACTGTTTTTCTTGGTAGATTTTAATCGTTTTTAAAATGTTGTGATAAGAATTATGTAAAATGTTAGCATGTTAATGAAAATATTCCTCTCCAAATGTGTTTCAAATTGTTCTAAAATTGGTTTGTAGATCTCAATTGTTTTGTTTGTTGTTGAAATAAGAAAATTTGTTTTCAATCTTTCAATTTAATTGAAATTTGTGGCTAATATATATATATATATATATACACTTGCGTCCTTCCAAAAGGATTTGAGGCTGAATCCTTCCCACTCAAATTCAACCCTCCTACATTCGAATACAAGATCCACTCCGTTGAAGTTGATCTATATTATTTTAAGTATCTTTTTACAAAAAATCAAGTATTTTAAATACTTTTTGCCCATACATCAAATAGAAAAAAAATGGACGACCTAAATAGTGAGTTGGTTAGTCAACGGTGTAGAATATTTGAAACCTAACAAAAATTAATTTGTAGGGTTTTTTAAATGTTTAGATCATAATGAAATGGCCGGATCGAGAATATGTATGTCTAAAGACATAGATTTAACTAACTAATTACTTTCGGCCATCCATTTTGTGCCATTTATGGATGGGCAAAAAGTATTCAAAATACTTGATTTTTTATTTATAGATACTTGAAATAATATAGATCAATTTCAATGAAGTGGATCTTGTATTCGAAGGCAGGAGGGTTGAATTTGAGTGGGAAGAATTCGACCTCAAACCTTTGAAAGGACACAAGTCTATATATATATATATATATATAAATATATATATATAGGGGGGATCTGTACCTCAGCCGCCAGCTGAGAGAGACTCTCTCAGCTGGCGCAATGTGGCTGAATTTCAATCACAATTTTGGGTGATGGTACCATGGTCACAGTTTTATATGAGGACTATGATTAAGTCACAGTGTTTTTATGAGAACTGCTGTCATAGACTGCGACCAAGGTCCAAGTCTTTTTCTAAGGACTGCTACCATGGTCGCGGTCCTAATTACAGAGAAATTACAAGATTTTTTAGGACTGCGACCATGTTACGGTGGACTGCGACCATGTTGTAATAAGTTTGTGTCTCTCTCAGCTGGCGGCTGAGGTACATTTGTCTCATATATATGTGTGTGTATGTGTATCTCTGTGTGTGTGTACACACACACATTTATGTATATACGCACACACACATATATGTATAATCAACTGAATGAACAAGTCATCAGACCACAAATATATCCACACAAAATATAGCATAGCAGTGTATCAAAGAGAAAAAAAGATATGGGTTCGAAACGGGCCGGGCAGGCCCGCCAGCCACACGGACCCGGCCCAGGCCCGCACCCATCTACGGAGCATGTCCAGGTGCGAATTCACGGCCCATCACTCGGCTAGGCTGTTGGCACAAAGGCCTATCGCTCTAGTTTTGATGATGATTAACTCGTGTAGTTATAGTACTAATGATCTTGTGTTTATTCAGTTTCAGATATTTGATCAAGATCTTAGTAGGTATTTAGCTTCAACAAAGAATCAAAGTCAAGTTTTAGAGTTAGCACGTGTTGATTCAAGAGCTCGTGCATCAAGATTTCACTAAGTACTCAAGAGGAGTCTAGCTCATTGGATTAAGGTTTGGACCAAGTCAAGAAGGAGGAGAAGATTTTTAAGAAGATTTGTGTCGGATTTTGTAAGTGTCAAAATCTGTTTTTAGATAAAATGTAAAGGATAGATTAGTTGGTGGATTATTCAAGTTCATTTACAGACACACAAAATTTATATGTGCTTTAGAAAATATCGTTTGATTTTTAAGCTTCAAAGTATACATGTGTTTTATCAAAACTATTTTAGAGCTTATTGTAAAAAATATAGATATTCCATCTCTTATATGTAAGGGATCATATTCATACACACTAAGCTTCAAAAGTGTTTAAAATATCTTATTTTTGTGTTTGGAAAAGTTTTGAAAAAATCGGTTTTCAATTTGGAGATTGTTTTTGAAAAATACAGATTTTTGTTTAAGCTAAAATTTCTATATCACAAAAATAGTTCAAAATATTTGTAATATATTTTGATTTTTAATCAAACATGTTTGTATATCAAAGTATATCAGTGAACTTATTTTTGTAGAATTTATGAGAATTTATGAGATTTTATTGAAGGTAAGAAGACCAAGTTTTTAATCCCAATTTTTCAGCCAGACTACACTGGCGGTCGACCGGACTAGGGGTCGGTCAACTGGGCCGGTCGACTGATGTGCACAGACGTGCACAATCTGTTTGGCTGGAGGGCCGGTCGACTGACTCGGTCGACTGCCAGAGAGCTTTGCTCTCTGGATCTAGCCCCGGTCGACCGTTAGGTCAATGCCCAGTTTTCGGTCGACCATCCGGTTGACCGCTTTTCCCAACAATCGAAAATCCGACCGTTGGCGGTCGACACGGCTGGTCGACTGACAGCAGGGTTTCCTGCTGAGTTAGCTCCAATGGCTACATTTTTTAGACCTATAAATTGGGCTGTTTTTAGACAAGATTTGAAGTGAGTTTTCAAACTAGTTTTTCCTACCTTTCAAGTGTTTATCTCCACTTGTTTTAGAGCAAATACTTTCATATCAAAAGGAGAGTTTTTCAAGAGTGTTTTAAAAAAGAGATTTCTTGAATTTTTCCTCCACCATTCTATCTAGTTTTCTCACACATACTTGAGCTTTCCAGTGCTATATCAATCCTATAGGAGAGTTATTGTGAGAGTATTTTTTGGTGATTAAAGTGTTGAGATCAACAAAGTGTTTCATCTTGTATTTGAGGAGGCGAACTTGCGGGTTCGTGTTATTTTGAGTTCTTGTGGGAGCTCAGTATAGAGGTGCGGCCTCAACAAGCTAGTATGCTTGCGTGTGTTGTTCTTGCAGAAACAAGTGAGGGGACTAGTGATCCAAGAGTTCTAGTGTGAACTCCTTATAGGTATTGTGGCACCGAGTGATCCGGTGGGATCGACTCTAGTGAAATCTTTCATAGTGTTGAAGGCGGGGACGTAGAGTAAGGGTGCTCGAACCTCGAAACAAATCTCCCGTATTTGCGATTGCTCTCTCTATCTCTCACTTGTGTTTATATCTTGCATGCTTATATTGTCTATCTCTTTTATATGCTTGATATATGTGTGCTCTATTGATACATGCTTGAGATTATTTGCTCACTCTTGTATTCAAGCAAGAGAGCTATAATGGCACCTCAGCTCTTATCTAGAGGAATCTTGAGGAGATAGTCCAGAGCCCTTCACCGAGAATTCGGCTACACTATTTGGTTATACTTGGTGTGCTTAACTTAATAGTTTTTAATTTGCATTAAATAGTTTTAATTCCGCATTATTTATTATTAGATTAGCTTATCACCTATTCACCCCCCCTCTAGGTGAACTTCATGGGCCGCACTCGGGCCCGGGCCCGGGCTGAACCCATGCCTAATTTTTTAGCCGTTGGGGGCTTCTGCAGGGTATTTTGCAAAAAAAATTTCAAAAGACTCCCCAACGACTACATTGGCCCAAGAATATAGTTGTTGGGTAGTTTTAATTTAGTTTTATGTATGTTTATCTCCTTGTATAATGCATATATGTTTTGTTTAGTTTATGCACTTTATTGAATATCTATTTATTTATTGCTATGCATAAGTTAAGGGGGAGCTTCTATGATGCTTAACTTTAATCCATGCATATATAACTCCATGAGTTTTGTCATCATCAAAAAAGGGAAGATTGTTAGCCCAAAGGCTCATTGCTTTAGTTTTGATGATGATTAACTCATGTAGTTATAGTACTAATGATCTTGTATTTATTTAGTCTCAGATATTTGATCAAGATCTTAGTAGGTGTTTAGCTTCAATAAAGGATTCAAAGTCAAGTTTTGGAGCTAGCGCGTGTTGATTCAAGAGCTCGTGCATCAAGATTGCATCAAGTACTCGAGAGGAGCCTACCTCAGTGATCAAGGATTGGACCAAGTCAAGAAGGAGAAGAAGATTTTCAAGAGAAGATTTTCAAGAAGACTTGTGTCGGGTTTTGTAAGTGTCAGGATTTGTTTTTAGATAAAATGTAAAAGATAAATTAGTTGGTGGATTGTTCAAGTTCATTTACACACATACAAAATTTATATGTGTTTTAGAAAATACCGTTTTGATTTTTAAGTTTCAAAGTATACATGTGTTTTATCAAAACTATTTTAGAGTTTATTGTCAAAAACATAGATATTTCATCTCTTATGTGTAATGGATCATATCCATACACACTAAACTTCAAAAGTATTTAAAATATCTTATTTTTGTATTTGGAGAAGTTTTGGAAAAATTGGTTTTCAATTTGGAGATTGTTTGTGAAAAATACAGATTTTGTTTAAGCCAAAATTCTATACCACAAAAATAGTTCAAAATGTTCGTAATATGTTTCGATTTTTAATCAAACATGTTTGTATATCAAAGTATATTAATGAACTTATTTTTGTAAAATTTATAAGAATTTATAGGATTTATTGAAGGTAAAAAGACCAAGTTTTTAATCCCAATTTTTCAGCCAGGCTACACTGGCGGTCGACCGGACCAGGGGTCGGTCGACCAGGCCGATCGACCAATGTACACAGACGTGCATAGCCTCTTTGGCTGGAGGGCTGGTCGACCGATCCGGTCGACCGCCAGAGAGCTTTTGCTCTCTGGATCTAGCCTCGGTCGACCAGGCGGTCGACTGTTGGTCAATGCCCAATTTTCAGTCGACCATCCGGTCGATTGCTTTTCCCAACGGTCGAAAATTTGACCGTTGGCGGTCTACCGACCGGCCGACCGACAACAGGGTTTCCTGCTGAGTTGGCTCGTACGACTATATTTTTTAGGCCTATAAATTGGGGCTATTTTGGACTGTTTTTAACAAGATTTGAAGTGAGTTTTCAAGCTAGTTTTTTCTACCTTTTTAAGTGTTTATCTCCACTTATTTTAGAGCAAATACTTTCACATCAAAAGGAGAGTTTTTCAAGAGTGTTGTTAAAAAGAGATTTCATGAGTTTTTCCTCCACCATTCTATCTAGTTTTCTCACACATACTTGAGCTTTCAATTACTATATCAATCCCATAGGAGAGTTGTTATGAGAGTATTTTTAGGTGATCAAAGTGTAGAGATCACCAAAGTGTGTTTCGAGTTCTTGTGTGAGCTCGGTGTAAAGGTGCGGCCTCGGCAAGCTAGCGTGATTGCGTGTGTTGTTCTTATGGGAATAAGTGAGGCAGACTAGTGAGTCCAAGAGTTCCAGTGTGAACTCTTTGTAGGTGTTGCAGCACCGAGTGATCCGGTGGGATCGATTCTAGTGAAAATCATTCATAGTGTGAAGGCGGGGACGTAAAGCAAGGGTGCTCGAACCTCAAAACAAATCTCCCGTGTTTTTGATTTCACTCTCTTTCTCTCACTTGTGTTTATATCTTGCATGCTTATATTGTCTATCTCTTTTATATGCTTGATATATTTGTGCTCCATTGATACATACTTGAGATTGTTTACTCGCTTTTGTATTCAACCAAGAGAGCCATAGTGACACCTCAACTCTTATCTAGAGGAATCTTGAGGAGATAGTTCAGAGCCCTTCACCGGGAATTCTGTTACACTCTTTGGTTATACTTGGTGTGTATAGCATAATAGTTTTTAGTTTATATTAAATAGTTTTAATTTCGCATTATTTATCATTAAATTAACTTATCACCTATTCACCCCCTCTAGGTGAACTTCACGGGCCGCACTCGGACCCGGGCTCAGGCCGAACCTATGTCGGGTCGGGTACAACCCGTCCAACGGGCTAATTTTTTAGCCGTTGGGGGCTTCTGCGGGGTATTTTGTAAAATTTTTTGCAAAAGACTCCCCCACGACTACATTGTGTTGGCCCAAAAGCCCACCGCTCTAGTTTTGATGATGATTAACTCATGTAGTTATAATACTAATGATCTTGTGTTTAATTAGTCTCAGATTTATGATCAAGATCTTATTCAGTGTTTAGCTTCAATAAAGGATTTAAAGTCAAAGTTTTGGAGCTAACACAGTTTGATTCAAGAGCCTATGCATCAAGACCACATCAAGTACTCAAGAGGAATCTAGCTCTTTGGATCAAGATTTGGACCAAGTCAAGAAGGAGAAGAAGACTTCAAGTGAAGACTTCAAGAGAAAACTTGAGTCTAGGTTTGTTTTGTTAAGATTTTTTTTTTAAATAAAATGTAAAGGATAGAATAGTTGGTGGATTGCTCAAGTATACCATATACACTCATATATAAGATTTATTTGTGTTTTCATAATAGAGTTTTCACTTTGGAAAAGAGTTTTCATTTTAAAAAATACAAAAGAGTTTTTATTTTGGAAAAATGATTTTGATTAAAAACTAGAAACATATTTTAGTGCTTATTGTCAAAAATATAGATATTTCATCATTTATGTGTAGTGGATCATATCCTTACACATTATGCTTTAAAAGTGTTTAAAATATCTTGTTTTTGTATTTGGAGAAGTTTTGAAAAAATCTACTTGGAAAAATACAGATTTTGTTTCAAGCCAAATTTCTAAGTTACAAAAATAGTTCAAAATATTTGTATCATGTTTTGATTTTCCTCAAACACGTTTGTATATTAAAGTATTATACTGAACTTATTTTTGTAGAATTTTAGAGATTTTATGGGATGTTTAAGTAAAAAAGCCAAGTTTTCAATACCCATAATCCCTGTTTCTGGCTTCTGCCGGTCGACCGGGCCGGTCGACCGAGCTAGGAGTCGATCAAATGACGTGCACAAATGTGCACGCCAGGTCTTGCTGGAGGGTCGGTCGACCGACCCGGTCGACCGTCCAGAGAGCTCTGCTCTTCAGAAAGCCCCGGTCGACCGGGTCGGTCGACCGGCAGAGAGTTCTGCTCTTTGTTTCAGGCCACGGTCGACGGGGCCGGTCGTCCGACAGAGAGTTCTGCTCTCTGTTCCAGGCCACGGTCGACCGGGCTGGTCGACCGCTGGCTCAACGGTCAGAAATCTAACCGTTGGCCGGTCGACCGGGCCGGTCGACCGACAGCCGTCCAGGCTGCAATTTTACCCCAACGGCTAGTTTTTGGTTAGTCTATAAAAGGGGACTTTCTTGGACTGTTTTAAACAAGATTTTTAGAGAGTTTTAAACCTAGTTTTCCCCATCTATTTTAGAAGTTTTCTCCACTAGTTTGAGAGCAAATATTTCCAATTCAAAAAGAAGTTTATCAAGAGTGTTTTCAAAAGTGATTCTTGAGTTTTTCACCACAACTTCCATCCTTGTTTTTCTCACAATCACTTGAGCTATCCATTGCTATACCTATCTTATTGGGATCTTTGTTATAAGAGGATTTGAGGTGATCAAAGTGTTTAAATCACCAAAGTTTACATCTTTGCTTTGAGGAGGCGGACTTGTGTGTTCGCGATTTTTTCGAGTTCTAGTGAGAGCTCATTGTAGAGGTGCGGCCTCGACAAGCTTGCGTGCTTGCGGTGTGTAGTTCTTGCGGGAATGAGTAAAAGGACTAGAGAGTCCAAGAGTTCTAGTGGGAACTCCTTGTAGGTGTTGCGGCACCGAGTTATCTGGTGGGATCGATTTTAGTGGAAATCCTTCATAGTGTTGAAGGCGGGGACGTAGAGCAAGCGTGCTCGAACCTCGAAACAATTCTTCCGTGTTTGCGATTGCTCTTTCTATCTCTTACTCGTCTTTATATCTTGCATGCTTATATTATCTTTATCTTTATATGCTTGATATATTGTGTGCTTTTATTGTTATATGCTTGGGGATTGTTTGCTAACACTTGTATTCAACCAAGAGAGCCAACGCGGCACCTCAACTCTTATTTAGAGGAATCTTGAGGAGTTAGTCCAGAGCCCTTTACGGGGAATCCGGCTACACTCTTGTGTTATAATTAGTGTTTAGCTTAAGAAGTTTTACTTTGCTTAAATAGTTTTAATTCCGCATTTATTGACCATTAGATTAGTTATTCACCTATTCACCCCTCTCTAGGTGATTACACATTGGCCCAAGAATATAGTCGTTGGGTAGTTTTTATTTTTTACAGATACCCCCAACAGATATATTGCGTCCAAATTCATTTTTTTGCAAAAAAATTATATTTTAACACCCTCTTCCCCTATATAAATGCACCATCTTCCCCATATCATTTCCTCACAAAAAAATATAAAAATCTCTAAAAAAAATCTCTACAAACTTCTAATCTCTAGTTCTCAAGTGCTTAAACTCTCTCAAATTCTCAAGTTCTCAAGCTCTCAAGCTCTTTTAAGTTCTCAAGTGCTCAAGCTCTCTTTCACATTCCAGTATTTATATTATTGTCAAATTTAGTTTAACATTTTTCTAGTAAAACATGGATGCACGCTCTTCATCAACAAAATGTAATAATCTTTCTTCTTCTAGTTATCATGGTAATTCAGATTTACTTAGTCAAGAATAGCATGATTTGCATTTTCTTTACCCGACATAAGTTTTTCATTCACACTACAAGAAACACCCTCCATTTAGTTTATTATTTTTTCTGAAACTGCTAATTCACCTTCTATTTTCACTGCTGAAGTATCAGCTTCCATGGCAGAGGAAAATCTGAGGTTTGAATTTTTTTTAAAAAATTATGAATGGAGCTAGGAGGGTTGTATGCAAGTTTTGTTTTAATGTTTCTTATGATTTTTTCAAAAATGGTGGAACCGACACACTAACTAGGCACATTAGGCAAAACACCCCTAGAAATAACCACGACAAATACAAAATTTTGCTTTATGTGGCACACGAAGCACTTTTAGTTATAATCGTCAAAGAGGTAAAACTAATTTAGTTAAATATCTTATTCAAGCTGAACAACCTTTTAATTTTGCTGAAAATGAGGCATTCACAAATTTATTAGAACTACTCATAATATTGAATATGATCGTTTTATAAAGATACTATAAAAACAAAAATGTTCAGGGTTGTTGAAGAAAGAAAATAACTTTTTCTTACCAATACGAGGAACCGCCTATCGTCAGAACCCATCGAGCTGAGCATCTGTGGGAAGGTTGGTTGGATGCGAAGACGAGAGCCAAATCAGTAAAAGAATCATTGAAGATTCTTTAAAAAATGAATGAAGAAATAAAGATCTATATACTTAATTTGTATCAGTATTTTTATCAATTTCTACTTTATTTTTAATCTATATATTTCATTCGTATTTGTATCAGTTTATACTTATTTTTAATCTATATGGTTCAGTTGTATTTGTATTAATTTATCTAAATTATTGGAATGTTAATTAAAAAAATTACATTTGCATTTCACAACTTGTAGCAATTATGTCAAATTTTGTGATTTTTTGAATTTTTTATTGAATTTTTTGGGATTTTAAATATTTTTAAAAAATACTTTAAAAATCCAATTTTTGAATTTTTAAAAATAAATTTAAAATTGAATGGGTCGGCTCGGCCGAGCCTGGGTCGGTCAGCGGGCCGAGCCCGAGTCCCTCTGTAACGGTCCCAGTTTAAAATTTTCCATTTTATCATAATTATCTCGTACAATCCAAGCGTGGGACCCATCAAGGTATAATACTTCCAATATAATCATCAGAACTCTTCACTATACATCAGAATTTCCGCTAAAGATAACATGTATGATCTACTCGAGACTATCATATTAACACATATAGTTCAATAATCCATAAGAACACAGTCTACATTTATCATGACAAAATATATATATACATACAAGTAAGAGTCCAACGCCAGGTCCTATAAAAATTACAAGTCAAGAGTAACACTCAACTAAAAGTACGCATGTTTATACAAAATTATATACATAACAAAAGTAGCTTCTAATACAATGGTCCTGGTGACGCTTGTCCCGCACAATTGCCCTTAAGCGGGTCCCTTGCCCTTGTCCAACCTGTAGGTGGAGTAAGAATAGAGTGAGCTTGAGGGCTCAGTGAGTAAAACAATAGCTAAATATGCCTATCAAGTAGGTATACATGGCTAAGTTATCGGTTGGCATGTGTGTCGCTATACTATTTTTATAGGGTCTTATGATTATCCAGGAACCAAAACCAAACACAGTAATAAGGCCTTACTAGTCGACTAGGCCACCCTATAGTCGACTAATACTAACTGTAAGTCGACTAATTGAAGCTATAGTCGACTAACTTTGCTCCACACGTACCTGCTTCTTTACTAACAGCCAGGGATTTATGTAGTCGACTACCCTTCCTGGTATAGTCGACTAACTCAAGTACTAGTCGACTTGAATTCCCCTATAGTCGACTAAAACTGTCAAAAGTTGTGTTACTCTCTGGATGTCACCTATAGTCGACTACCCTCCTGGTATAGTCGACTAATTCAATATATTAGTCGACTAGTAAGTCGACTATAGTCGACTAAAACTGTCAAAAACAGATTGATAACTTTCTGTTTGCTCTCTGTATCTGGGATTAGTCGACTACAGTCTATATGTAGTCGACTAATCCTGCTATCCAGCAGTGTACTGCCTAAATATCACACTTTAGTCGACTATCCCAGGGACTTAGTCGACTAACTTACCCAAAAAGTGCCTGTTAAGAAGCCATTCCAGATTTGATATTAAAGATTTATGCATGAATATAACATAGGACTTATATCATAGTGATAACCATATACATACACATAATCTCCCCTTCTACGCCTCCGGTTCAACCCGGTCCCTTCCTCCGATACATGATATATAATCTCCCCTTCTACGCCTCCGGTTTAACCCGGTCCCTTCCTCCGATACATAATATATAATCTCCCCTTCTACGCCTCCGGTTCAACCCGGTCCCTTCCTCCAATGCATGATGCCATCATATCATATCAATATGCAAGACATATAACAGAATCATGGATTCATAACAACATGAGTAAATACTTGCGGAATTGAAACACATAAACCCAAAATATACATAAGGTTAAATACTTGTGTATCTCTTACACTTAATTCATTTCCTACTTATTTCTACTCATCATGTTGTTAAGATTAGCATGTTCTACTCACCCCTAAAGTTGTATGGTCTGATTTTTGGCTGTTTCTAACTGTTGTTGCTGCTGCCTTTGTTGTTGCTGCTGCTGTTCCTTGTTGTTGCTGTTGCTGCCCTCCTGCTGCTGCTGCTACTGCTGTGCTGCTGCTGCTCTCCTTTGTTGCTGCTGATGCAACTGCAGGAAAGGGAAGAGAGGGAGAGAGTTTGTGAAGAGAGAGAGAGAGAGTGTTTGATCAAAGTGTTTAATCCTCTTCATCCCCCTCTATTTATAGCCTCTAACTCTCCATAAGATTGTGCCAAGTGTCCCCTAAACATCCCATCAAGTTTACTCTTCTCCATGCCTTTCCCCCCTCTCCATGAGGTACAAGCATGGGGGGGCATGGTGGTAATAAGTCAAACACATGTGGGGTTTTCTTATACCTATATACATGGATGTATAAATACTCATGTACACATACTTATTTATACATACACATATAATAATCATGACTTAGCTAAGGCATCTTGCATGCATACTAATCTCATTACCCCTTATGATTAATTAGGAAAAGAAATGCTTAAATTAGGGCAAGTGTTACACCCTCAAAGTAGGAGATAGGGCCCGGGTCGGGCCAGGCCGCGCGCGGGGCTGGGCCAAGCCAAAGCTGACCCATTTCTCACCCCTACTAAAAGATTCTTCATGGCGGCACCCCGCCGACGTGTGAACAGGGAGCGCAAGTGAAGCAATGTCTCCACAATCCCCATCCCATTATTAAAATGATCGTGCACACTAAATGCTGGCTGCAAGGAGATTTTGCTTGGATGGAAAACAATCTGCAGCGTTTAATTGGTTTTGTCGCCGAGAAGGGAAGAACAAAGACATTGTTGCAGGTGGAGAAAAAAAGTAAAGGGAAGTGTAGACTGTCCAAAAATCACTAAGGGCAAGTCATCAGAAAGCAGAGTCCAAACTCTAGACCCAAGGCTAATCATCGCCACTAGCGCAGCATCAAAACGCGAGGGTTGAAACCTGCATCTCAACATCACTGCAATAACCAAGACACAGAGCCCAAAGCCCACGTCTTACGTGAAGCTTGACGCAGAATTTGAAACTTGCGTTTATCAAGCGTCATCTCAACGGCAAAACGCAAGGCTCAAAGCTCGCGTCTCGGTTATAACTCCTCTCTTTACTAGGTCAAACTGCCCACGTAATGAGTGAATTAACCCCCATTATGGAGTATTTTTAAGGGACAGTTTTACCCCTGAAACCCGTATAAATAGCTCAATTTGTTACTGAAGAAGAAAAGAAGGTTTTTCAGGTCAAGAATTATTGAGTAGAGAGTTCTTAATCGCAAATTTTAAAGAAATCAGAACCTTTAGCTGAGGAATACAAAAGAGTTCGACTCTTCTAATGACTTGCTGAGTGCAAGTTTGTTTTGCCTCAAGTCTCTTTGAGATTTCATTAGACAGGAGTTGCGCTACTCCGTCCATAGTCCAAAAAGAAAATTCCCAGAAGACTGACGCTCACCCGGTTAACGGAAAACAAAATTCACTTTTCACTGTCACATCAAAAACCCAGTATTAAACAAAAGAGAGATCTAATTATTCTCCCCTCTTTTATAATCGAATTATTGATCCGTTGTAATTTTCTTTACAATCAAATAAAGAATTTACACGCTCCTTAGTTTTTCTGATAAACAAGAGAAGGCGACTCCGCTGGGGATGCTCAGAAGAAATTTGGATGCTCCTTAATTTTTCTGATAAACAAGTTTGGTCGTTCTTAGATCTGGATGCTTAGCTAGGAAATCTGCCACTGATCGGGGTAAACCGCGCACAAAAGTATATGTTTTGAAATTAAGATTTAAAGTGTATGTGCTTTGGCTTCCTCGATATTTCCGCTATAGCATAGAGGCTAAAACGAGTCGAATCCACAAGGACGAGAGGCGATAGAAGCTTTACAATTTGATTCACGTGTTTGTTAAAAAGTTCTTCAAATTTTTAAAGAATGAAAAGATAAGAGAAGAAAGAATGAAAAGAGAAGTGTACAGTGAAAGGAAGGAAGTGGGAAACATAGAAAAGAATGATATTTGTGGCTTTTGGTATATCTAAAACAAAGTGAAAAAGAAAGAAAATTCATGGCTACTAATGGCTCCACCAATATGCTAACTTCTTAGTGATAGTTGCCTCACATGTATCATTGGCCATCACTAGTCCTTGGTTCAAGAGCGATTCAAAGCATGACCCATATGTAATTCATCACAACCTAACTCAACAAACAAGTGCAAGCTACACCTAAATCATCAAAACCCAATAAGATCAAGCATGAAATAAAGTAATGTTAGCTTGTTAGTGATTAGGAAGTTAGAGTGTTAGATCCATCATAATGAGCCACCAATGGCTCTTGCAAGAGCAAGGCCAATCCGAGGCTATTAAATTCATGTGGATTATCAAATAAGAAGTTAGCAAGTTAGTAGTTTGTAGTTAGTTGCCATGAGAGAAAAGTTAGCTACACATGTAAAAGAGATTTAGAGAGAAAAAACATAGAGAGGTAAATGAAAGAAACACCTAGAGGGGGGGTGAATAGGTGTTAGGTGCTAATCTAAACTGAATGCAAAACTAAGTGCACTAAATGCGGAAGCTAATGCAAGTTTTGCAAACACACTTAATACAATCAACAAGTGTAGCCGAATTCCCCGTGAAGGGCTCTGGACTAACTCTTCTTGATTCCCCTTGAATGGGTTGAGGTGCTATATGAAGCTCTTGTTGATTAGGTACAAGTGAGGCACACACAAACAAC
The DNA here is from genome assembly GCA_038442645.1 of Agave tequilana. Classification (NCBI taxonomy): domain Eukaryota; kingdom Viridiplantae; phylum Streptophyta; class Magnoliopsida; order Asparagales; family Asparagaceae; genus Agave; species Agave tequilana. Next base: position 161,113 of record JAVJIF010008332.1, on the reverse strand, counting down.
CAAGCATATACAAGATATAGCAATGTGAATTATGCAAGGCACAACACAAGCAAATAGATATGAATGAAGTATGATGCTATGCACAAATGTAAAGAGAGAGAGTTTAGAGACAAGTGGATCAAACGCAAACACAATGATATGTTTCGAGGTTCGAGCACCTTACTCTACATCCCCGCCTACACCGCCGTGTAGGATTTCCAATCCACTATACCGTCCACCGAGGACTCCCACCGAGGGAACCTTCACCGAGAAGGATTTTTACAACACGGGAGTACCAAACTCCTCTCTCAAACAACCACCTCACAACCGAGGGGTAGGCCCGTAGCCAATACAACAACCAATCCACCTCACACTTGAGGGATACAAAACAACAACCAACTCCACCTCACCAAGAGGGAGTAAAAACCAATCTCCACCTCACAATAGAGGGAGCAAACCAACCCAAATCACAACCTCAACCTCTACCAAAGAGGGATACAACAAGAATAAGGGTGTTTATAACAAGTGGTGGAAGGCCTTTGGGCCAACAGTAAAGAGAGCACCTTTTATAGATTGTCACCTTCTATTACAAGCACTCTTGCATTCCAAACATGTACCACTCTCTCTCCCTATTACAAGATCTACAAAATGAAAAATACAATGGAGGAAGAGGAACTAACCTAACCTAAACTATCCTAAACTACAACATGGAATGAAAACTACTCCTAAAACTCTGCATATCTTTGCTCTGAAACCCCAGGGGGGTATTTATAGCCACCAGGGAAGAGGGGGGCCAGGGACAAGCCCTGGCCCAAAACGCGGCCGGGGCCGCGGCCGTACGGTCGCGTTTCCGCGGCCCTACTAGGGCTGCGCGCGCAGCGCTTCTGTCCCCTGTCAGGCCCTGTGCCTGGTTTCTTCTTTACAGCCCCTGATTTTTACAGAATCAGCTCTCTAGGTTAATGGCTATCTTTAATAGCTTTTAATCACCAATTAAATGGTGATTTAGGGTCTTCTTCTTCATTGCACATCATGGACCTAGAATCAAGCAAGCAAAACTTTATTAGCAGAATTTAATATGAAATTAATGTGAAGATGTGATACAAATTATGTAAAATTAGAGACTAATCACACCCCCACACTTATCTTTTGCTCGTCCCGAGCAAAAAAAAAACTAAGGAATTATTACACCACTTTTGCAGGTGACGCGATTGCACTAAGCATGTGCAACAAGCCATTAAACCTCTAAGTTTCCCCTAGAGGAGGAGTTTTGTCTCCTGAGGGTTTTCAGCGGATTACACCCACAAAATCCATAAAGAAAGAAATCAAAGTTTAGTATTTTTAAGATGCTTTTTGAAATAGAGAAAAGTATTGAAGTATTTTTGTGAAAATATAAGTGATCCAAGGTCATAGGTTAAGCAGAAATTGTTCTTTCCTAAACTAAGTCAAAATGTAAAAAATCTCGTTATAAATTAAATGTAAGAATTTAAAATTGAATTGACTCTTTGATCTTTCATAAATTCTTAGAAAATATGCACTTTGTGAATAGTAAAAAAATTTTGGGATATCGACTCTAACTTTCATGCCATTTATTTATATTGTATTTATTATTTTCTTTTTTTTTCCCTTAGTTTCTTAGGTTTTCTTGTTTACCGGTAGTGAACCTTTAGCCGGTGACTCCCAAATCAGATGGTCTAAGGGTACCAGATGAGAAAACATCCCTCGGACTTAAGGGCTCGAGTAAACAAGGCCACAAAACTAAGGGGATTATTTTGTTTTTGTCCACCGTTTTAGGTATGAATAATCATGCTTCTTGAGACATAATTACCCAACTTTAATAGGTGGTTTTTATTTATCATAAATTTTTTTAATATATATTTTTTATGGCATTTTTAGTCTTTGTTTCAATCCCAAAAATTATGTAAGTGTAGAGTGCATAAATCTAAGGCAAAAAAATTCAAGATCAAATTATCTTTTCAATTTTACTTTCTTATCCTAAAATTTAAACAAGATCTATTATTTTGACTCAATTTAAAATTTCATAATTTGAGGTCTTCCTAATTCCTAAGATAATCTTAATTTTTTTAAAAATAAATCAAAAAATATTTCTCTTGTTTCAAAAAGTTTTGTAAAAAGAAAAGAAAAGTTTTTATATAAAAGTTTTTTTAAAAAAAGAAGTGTAAAAGAAAGAAAATATAAAACTAACTATGTTAGTAAACCCTCCCCCACACTTATATCATGCATGGTCCTCAATGCATCGTGAATGTGTATAGACATGAAACAAATAGAGAGGGAAGGAAGATTACCTCATGGTGGTGGCTCCGTTGGTGGTCTGATTGGGCCAAGCGTTGCTACCCAATCAAAATAGCGTGGATCGTGCAGGAACCCACCAATGACCTCTTTAATATGACCCAATAAAATGTTGATTGAATGAATGATCTTTTTTAAAAAATTATCCCCATCTAATTTCCAATTTTCAAAAATAATTATTGAGTCATTTTTGTCAACATTCTTGTCCAACAATGAAGTGTGATTTTGAAAGATGATGGATTTGGACTCAAAGGAATCAGGAATAAAAACCGATATTGACTCGAGAATTTGACTCAGATCAAGCCGAGAATCAACAATGAGAGTCGAAATTGGTTCAAAAATAGGGTCCAAACAAAGAAGTGATATTCACACACTTTCCCCAACAATGAAGTGTGATCATAAAAGATTGGTGATTCCATTTCACGGTGTACTGGGATAGGATTCAATGTTGAATCCGGAATAGAGAAAAAAAATCTAATAAAGATACCGGAGTCATTATTGAATCAAAAAGTGAAATGGAATTATTAACGGTTCAAGATCACATTCAGGTTCGATTTCAATTTCAGGAAAGGGATGACTTGCCAGAATGTCCAAGCGACTTTCATAACTTGGAGTTTAGTCAAGTTCAAATGTGTGTTCTGAAATTGAATCTGAATTTCCAAAATGACATGATTCATGGGTCCAATCAGTAGAGTTAGGGATATAAGGATCAGTCAAAGGTTGACAAGAAAGATTTTCCTCTCTCTCATTGATCAGTTCGCTCATAAGTGCGTCTAATCTACTGATAGGCCTGTTAATAGAATTTGGATTCGGAATCATGTCTACCATACTTGTTGCAATTGATTCTTGAAAAAATGAGTATGGAAGTTGATTTTGGAAATTGTGGTGAATTTGTGAGTCCATCGGATTTTGATCGGGCTCACGCAAGGGTTCCATATTCAAGTCCAGTATTAATGGTTGTTCATTATGAATTGGTGAGACTGGAAAAGATGAGTAGGGCTCTTGAAAATTTGGTAGAGATGAGGAGTCCAATATGTTTTGCATTCTATCACAAAAGACTCCCAAACGCTTTTCTAGCTCAGATTCTTCTTCAATTGGATGCTCTAGAAAAGGGGGATGTGGAGTTTGATGTGGGAAGGATTGTGAATTGAGCAAATTTTGCATTTGTTGTAGGGACTCTTCCATACTCCTTTCCAATGATGATTTTTCTTCGGTTGGTGGTTTAGGAAAAGGAGTATATGAATCAAAATTGGGAAATGAATATTGTGAAAATTGTGGACAAGGTGGTTGAAAATTTGACTCGGGGTAGGTGAATCCCCATGAACTCTGTAAAGAGTTGAAATTATTTTGAAAATCTTGGTTATAGGATTGGAGATATGGGTCATATTGAGTCGGATAATCCCAACTCGACATATATTGTTGGTTCATGTTGTACATAGCCCGGTTGGAGTGATCCGAGTCAAATGAGGTCGGAGTAAAATGTGGATTCATATTTGGATTGAAAGAATTATTGTTGTTAAAATCCATTTCACAATATACAAAAAAAAGAAAACAAACAATCAAACAAACAAAGAAAAAGAAAAAGAAAACAAGCCTATACTAGGTTGACTCAGACCTAGACGACTCCTAACTGGTTAGACTGTCCATGGGGGGTATGTTGTCAGAAGCTGACCATGAGTTAATCGGCCTGGTAGGGGCAAGATCAGTCGGAGGTATCCGTGCCGGAGCAACAGACTTAATTATGCCAAACCACTGTTCTTCGAGGTTTTGCCTCTCAATCCCCAACCTTAAACACCGATTTAGTAAGAGTCAAATTCTAACAACTTTCCCCTTAGGTCAATCTCCTAAATGAGTCCGAGATGTCCCTAGGGGCCAACGTTTAGCAATTTTTATTAAGGCTTGGGTTGTGTGAGTGGAGAGGTGATTTTTGAGCTAAGGAAGGATAATAACTTCCCCACCTTATGTTGTTTTGGGTTTTGCCCTTAAGTTAAATTAGTGCAAGTGTGCAATATAGATAAGAATGAATACAAAAAAGCGAGTAAATCACTAAAGTGTTTGTCCTAACTATATGCAATGCAATATGTACACCTCCTATCAGTATCACAACAACATAAGAATAAAAATACAGTATATTGGATTGAAAATTGACACGTGCTTGATGCAAATGTCTAAACCGTTTTAAAGCATCCAATTTCTGTATTTTAGTTCTTACAATTATTTACCGTGCACAGGTAATATAAACAAAAATTAGCAGCAGAGTATATGAATGTACAAGAAGTTACCCGATCACACTTGAGCAAGTGTGGACTTCTGCAATGCTAAAATTCAATCTGCACACTAAAAAAACAAAGGAGAAAGTTAACAAACTTGTGAAATCAAACCATTCCCACCTCGGCAATGGCGCCAAAATTTGATCGGGGTAAACCGCGTACAAAAGTGTATGTTTTGAAATCAAGATTTAAAGTGTGTGTGTTTTGGCTTCCTCGATATTTTCGTTATAGCATAGAGGCTAAAACGAGTCAAATCCACAAGGACGGGAGGCGATAAAAGCTTTACCGATTGATTCACGTGTTTGTTAAAAAGTTCTTCAAAGTTTTAAAGAATGAAAAGATAAGAGAAGAAAGAATGAAAAGAGAAGTGTACGGTGAAAACAAGGAAGTGTGTAACATAGAAAAGAATGGTATTTGTGGCTTTTGGTGTATCTAAAACAAAGTGAAAAAGAAAGAAAACTCATGGCTACTAACTACTAATGGCTCCACCAACATGCTAACCTCTTAGTGATAGTTGTCTCACATCTATCATTGGCCATCACTAGTCCTTGGTTCAAGAGTGATTCAAAGCATGACCCATATGTAACTCATCACAATCTAACTCAATAAACAAGTGCAAGCTATACAGAAATCATCAAAACCCGATAAGAGCAAGCATGAAATAAAGTAATGTTAGCTTGTTAGTAGTTAGGAAGTTAGAGTGTTAGATCCATCATCATGAGCCATCAATGGCTCTTGCAAGAGCAAGGCCAAACCGAGGCTATTAGATTCATGTGGATTATCAAATAAGAAGTTAGCAAGTTAGTGATTTGTAGTTAGTTGCCATGAGAGAAAAGTTAGCTACACATGTAAAAGAGATTTAGAGAGAAAAAACATAGAGAGGTAAAGAGAGCACCTTTTATAGATTGTCACCTTCTATTACAAGCACTCTTGCATTCCAAGCATGTACCACTCTCTCTCCCTATTACAAGATCTACAAAATGAAAAATACAATGGAGGAAGAGGAACTAACCTAAGCTAAACTACCCTAAACTACAACATGAAATGAAAACTACTCCTAAAACTCTGCATATCTTTGCTCTGAAACCCCAAGGGGGTATTTATAGCCACCAGGGAAGAGGGGGGACAGGGGACAAGCCTTGGCCCAAAACGCGATAGGGGCCGCGGCCCTACTAGTGCCGCGCGCGCGGCGCTTTTGTCCCCTGTCAGGCCCTGTGCCCGGTTTCTTCTTTGCAGCCCCTGATTTTTACAGAATCAGCTCTCTAGGTCAATGACTATCTTTAATAGGCTTTTAATCACTAATTAAATGGTGATTTAGGGTCTTCTTCTTCATTGCACATCATTGACCTAGAATCAAGCAAGCAAAGCTTTATTAGCAGAATTTAATATGAAATTAACGTGAAGATGTGATATAAATTATGCAAAATTAGAGACTAATCAGCCACCATCGATGAGGTTGGTGTTAAAATATCAAAATATACGGTGACTCTAGGCTCATCGTTAACCAAGTTCACAGGGAGTGTGAAATTAGACATAAAGACTTAGTACCCTATTACAACGCAACTATCTACATGGCCGAGAGGTTCAGAAACTTTTATATCGATCATGTACCTCGCTAGCAAAATACACACGCAGATGCGCTGGTGTCCCTCGCTACTTAATTGGCTCTTCCAGGTAGGGTAGTAGAGAAAATACTTGTTTACAGCCATGACCTGTATTGTCCAATATTCGCTTTTGAAGATCACCAAAAGCTGACAGGAGACCGTCAAGTCAAAGAAGCTTTAGAGACTTCAATAGGTCCAGAACGCCAGGATTGGCAATTCCCGTACATCGACTATGCAGTGTATGACATCTTCCTGATGACCCCAAAGAGGCGGCTGCCATTAAAAGGAAATCCTCTAAATTCTACTATAACGCAATCACGCGAACACTATATCGCCGATCACACAATGGGATCCTCCTCCGCTGCCTGTCAGAAAAGAAGGCATAGGAAGTGCTCAAAGAAGTGCATGACAGCATGTGTAGAGCTCATCAACCTGGTCCGAAGCTTAGGGATCGACTCCGAAGACTAGGGTATGATTGGGCAAAAATGATCTCTGACGACATCTCTTACTCCAAATGATGTCACGCCTGCCAAATCCATGTTGACTTCATCCACCAGGCATCAGGACATCTCCACCCTACAACTTCTACCTGGCCATTTGAGATGGGGGAATAGACGTGGTTGGCCCCATAAGCCCACCTTCATCCAAAGGACATCGGTTCATCATACCATAATCGATTACTTCTCTAAATGGGCTGAAACTATCCTCTTGAAGGAGGTAAAGACATCTGACGTAATTAAATTTATTAAACATCACGTCATTTACAGTTTTGACGTGCCATGACGAATTGTGCATGATAACGGGCCCCAGTTCATCAACTAAGCCTTTCAAAGGTTCTGTAATAAGTTCAGAATCTAGAGCGTGTCTTCAACGGCATACTATCCAGCCGCTAGCGGCCTTGCAAAAGCATTCAACAAGACTATTGGAGAACTTCTCAAGAAATTCGTCTCCATAAGCCAACGTGACTGAGACGACAAATCAGGTGAATGTTTATGAGCTTATCGTATGACGATTCGAACCCCGATGAAAGCTACACCATTTTCTTTGGTATATAAGTGTGAGCTGTACTCCCATTAGAATTCTAGACCCCATCTCTACGCGTCGCCTTGACAGCAGAGATGACAAATGAGGAAAAGCGTCGACTGCGACTCCAAGAGCTAGAGGCTTTGGATGATAAACGCCTACAAGCTCAACAACAGATCAAGCTCTATCAAGCCCGAATTACCAGAGCCTTCAATAAGAAAGTCAAGGACTTTCAAGAAAGGCGACCTTGTCTTAGCCATCAGAAGACCTGCGGTGATGACGCATAAGACCAAAGGAAAATTTCAGCCCAAACGGGAATGACCATTTGTAGTGTAGTCAGTCTACTCAAGTGGAGCATATCGCCTTATAACCCCAGACGGTGATACGCTCATGATGAAAATCAACGACAAATTCTTGAAATACTATCCTTGATAGCATTCTTTCCCTGATCAGGTTAATACTATACCTCTGATCAAAACTCCAGATCCAAGAATTTGGAAGAACGCCAAAGAAAAGCTTCTTTCTTCCTTCACTGGATCATATCACGGACGATCAGTGTCGAGCCGATCAAGCGCTAGTTATATCATGATGCGTGATGTAACCATTGAAGAAGAAACAAAATGCAAGACTGTGATTTTAGCCTTGTTACTCTTCTCTAGTGTATCTATGAACATCTAACGTCTCCGACGGCTAAGGATAGAGGAAAATGTTAGCTCTAAGTCTAACATAAGTCTTCAACAACTCATCACGCTGAGGGAATAGCATGGCTAGCCCAACTCAAATGGTAGTTGATAAAGGCACACCAAATCCGTTGATAGCTGAGGATTAACTAAAAATCCTAAGGGACTTGGTCCATCTTCTCCTCCAAAATCTCCTACCAATTCTCTTTCACAGAATGGTAGGGCCACAAAAAAATACTTGTATTCATTTCTCCAACGAAATGAGTTAGGACCTATCACGTTAACAGTAAACCTCTGACAAGCCAGATTCCCCGATCCCCAGCAGATTCAGTCAAGTAATATTAAACCACCTTTGATAAAATCTCCATTGTTAAGTTAATATTACACCCTAACGGCGAACCTCTCTAGAAATTCAACTCTTGTCAAGTTAATACTGCACTTCTGACATTCCAAACTCCACTTGTCAATTCTCATCAATAGAATGACAAGTCCTCAAAATTACTCATATCGCAAATCAATTCTTGTCAAGTTAATATTGCACCTCTGACATTCTAAACTTCACTTGTCAACTCTCATCAATAGAATGACAAGTCCTCAAATTGCTCATATCGTAAATTAATTCTTTTCAAGTTAATACTGCACCTGTGACATTCCAAACTCCACTTGTCAATTCTCATCAATAGAATGACAAGTCCAAAATTGTTCATATCGCAAATTAACTACTGTCATGTTAACATCACACCTCTGAAAAATTACTATTAAGTTTAATACCACATCTCTAACAGTGATTAAGTTACTGTCAAGTTCAATATTAAATCTCTGACAGTCACTTTTTTCTCAGGCTTGCATATCGAAGCTGAGACAAGCGATGCTAAGTTTAACATCACATCTTTAGCATCCAGTTCATTGTTAAGTTCAACAATACACCTATGACAATGACTTTTCCTCAAACTTCCACATCGAAGTCGAGATGAGTAATGCTAAGTTCAAAATTACACCTCTAGCATTACCTCCACTGTCAAGTTTAACACTACACCTACGACAGTGGTGTTTTCAGTCTTCCTAAATGAAACTGAAATTCTTACAGAGCTAAGTTAACATCACACCTCTAGCTTACATCCCTGTCAAGTTAATATCACACCTCTGACAAGATTTAATCCAACCCGTTAAGTTAATATCACACTTCTAACGGTAAAAATTCTCCTAGATCCCCGACGGGTCTAGTCTCACTTGTTATTCTCGTCAACAGAATAGCGGGTGCACTTAAAAGCATTATTAAGTTAATACTATGCCTTTAACAGTGTTTCCATCAAATCCCTAGCTGAGTCCTAATTATGTTAATATTAAACCTCTAATGAATACTCAGTTATAATCCTCCGTGGGCGTGAAAATTTCACTTGTCATTCTCATCCGTAGATTGACAAGCCCATAGAAACCAACCCACTCCTATCAAGTTAATATCATACCTCTGACAGCAATCTTAAATTCCTTAAATGGAATTTTTCAACTTTGACTTACTAAGTTAAATATCACATTTCTACCAAATGAAAAGAAATCACTTCTATCTGTCTGATTTTCAATACAAAGAGGAAGTCAAGACATATAAGAAGACAAGAAAAAGTATCACTTTTATTGATATTCAAACATATGAAAGTGATACAAGACTTTTAGACAATAAGATTGAGTGTTATAACAAAAGAGTACAAAGGAGTCCTTTTACTCAGTGAAAGTTGCACTCACTCCTTAAAACATCAAAGGAACATGAAGTTCGTATTCTTGACTGTGACAAGGAAAAGCGGATCGACTTCTCTTCGTGAGAACAATGGTGTTTCTCGAGGTTGAAATGTACGGGAGAATTCTGATTCCACCCGACCAACTGGTGTGGACCGTAATCCTTTGCTTAATGAGCATCTCCACCACCAGAAAGTCATCCTACGGGCATGGGCTTTTCATCGCTATCACTTCTTTGAGTAAGATTAATGAAGGGAGGATCCAAGACCTTACTGGTGACATCCTCTTTCTTATGGCCTTCAAAGACACCATACCTGCGACCATACCTACTGTGACCATGACGAACCCGGGGCATTGCTGGTGTGTTATATCCAATAAGGCCTTGACGGGTACTAGTAACCGCGTGAATCCTCCTCGCCCATGGATAGGAACTCTCACTTCCAGAGTGCTCGCCAATCGAACAAGCAGAGCCAGTCCAAATATTCTCCTATGAACAAAGCGCGTCCATGGACAAAAATTCTGACTTCCCAAGTGCTCGCCAATCAAACAAGCTGGTCAGTCCAAATATTCTCCTTGAACCCGGGAAAGATGCAGGAGACTAGCGTGAGGCTGCCAGAACCTGTAAGGAACAAAAACCTGAGGGTTAGAATTCTACAAAGACAGAAAAAGAAAATCTGAAGCACAAACGCGAGACTGAAGTCATGAACTTCAGACGCGGAGTTAACCAATGCAGAGAATATAGATCCAAATGCAGTCTGGTTTTAGACTTGCGTCCGAGATGGGAGACGCGAAGAATGAATCAAGAATGCAGACGCGGGTCTTAAAAACTGCCTGAGGTAACTTTAAGATGCAAAGTTCGCCACACTTGCGTCTGAGACGCAGGGCTTGCCACATTCCTGTCCATGGGTCTCAAAAGTGCAGACTTAAAATTATGTAAGTCAAGAACCCCAAATACGAGCTTCATATACAAATCTCGCATTTTAAGATCCAAACACAGAAGTTATCACACTCGTGTCTGAGGAATTTGAGACTTAGATTTTTGAAGTCAATAAGCTCGCGTTTCATTAAGAAATCTGAAAGGCGCGTCTACAGAACATGGGCGTGTCAATCAGATCTTAAGAGGAAATCAAGAGACCAAGTCTCTTCATAGACAGGGAAGAGGAAACTGTTAGCCCACAGGCCTTCCACTCTAGTTTTGATGATGATTAACTCATGAAGTTATGTTTACTAATAATCTTATGATGTTTAGTTTCAGATCCTTAACCAAGATATTAGTAGGTGATTAGCTTCAACAAAGGAGTTTTGAAGCCTTTCACATGGTGATTCAAGAGCCCGAGTGTCAAAGATCATATATAGCACTCGTTGGAGTCAAGCTCGGTGGATCACGGTTTGGATCGAGTCGGCTTGAAGACGGAGTTCGTCAAGAAGACTTCGGTACTTATTTTAGTTTATGTTTTAGATCCATGTGTAAAGATTAGATAGTGTGGTATGCTTAAGTTCACACACACACACGTTTCATGTTTTGATTTTTGGTTTTAGTTTAACCGATTTTAGTTTTCATGAATAGATGATTCAAAACAAGTTTATATGGTTTAATGTATATTAGATTTGTTCATATACATGTATACTTCATATCTTAGACAAACTTATTTTGATATGCCTATTCATGTGTTTGGAGTTTTGTATTTTAACAAAACATATTTTTCGGATTTAATATCAAAAACATTGATATATATATCTTTATATGTATATTGGATTATATCCATATACAACATGCTTCAAGTTGTTTAAGTATCATGTTTTTGTATTTGGATGAGTTTTGGACAAAACGAATTTTCAATTCAAAAATTCAAGTTTTAGAAAATACAGTTTTTGGTTTTTGGCAAAATTTCTAAGTCATAAAAATGGTTCAAATTGTTTAAAATATGTGTTGAAATTTTTCACACATGTTTGTATATCAAAGTATTATACTGAATTCATTTTTGTAGATTTTTAGAAGATTTTATGGGATTTAATTTGTAATTAAAAAACCAAAATTTTAAGTTCTGAAAATCCCCTGCCAGGCTCTGGCGGTCGACCGTTCCGGTCGACCGGACTAGGAGCCGGTTGACCAGATCGGTCGACCGGACGTGCACAAGGATGTGCACTTGGCCATATCAGTTGGCCGGTCGACCGAGCGGTCTGTAAATCACCTAGAGAGGGAGTGAATAGGTGATAAGCTAATCTAATGGTCAAATAATGCGGAATTAAAACTTATTAAACTAAACACCAAGTATAACACAAGAGTGTAGCCGAATTTCCCGTGAAGGGCTCTGAACTAACTCCTCAAGATTCCTCTAAATAAGAGTTGAGGTACCGCGTTGGCTCTCTTGGTTGAATACAAGCGTTAGCAAACAATTCCTAAGCATATAACAATAAGCACACAATATATCATGCATATAAAGATAAAGACAATAATAGCATGCAAAATATAAAGACAAGTAAGAGATAGAGAGTGAGCAATCGCAAACACGGGAGATTTATTTCAAGGTTCGAGCACACTTTCTCTACGTCCCCGCCTTCAATACTATGAAGGATTTCCACTGAAATCGATCCCACCGGATCACTCAGTGCCGCAACACCTACAAGGCGAGTTCACTTGAATTTCTTAAACTCTTTAGTCCCGTACACACTGCAAGCCCACAAGCTCGCCGAGGCGGCACCTCAAACAACGAGTTCACACTAGAACCCGAAACAACGCGAACACACACGTCCGCCTCCACAAAGCAAAGATGAAGTCTTTGTGATCACAATACTTTGATCACCTAAAAACAATCTCACAATAACACTCCTATACGATGAATATATCAATGGATAGCTCAAGTGTTTGTGAGAAAAATAAGGATGGAATGTGTGGTGAAAAACTCAAAGAAATCACTTTTGAAAACTCTTGATAAACTCTCCTTTTGAATGGAAGTATTTGGCTCAAATACAAGTGGAGAAAACCTCTTGAAAGAGTAGAAAAAACTGGTGTAAAACCACTTGAAAAATCTTAGAGAAAATAGCCCCCAAAAGTCCCATTTTATAGGGCTAGAAAAAACTAGCCGTTGGGAGCCAGGTTGACCGGAAGGCTCAACGGTTAGAAATTTGACCGTTGGCCGGTCGACCGGAAGGCCAATTCTGGCCTTATCAGCTGTCAAGGGCAGATTCCTTTTTGGGTTATAATTACCCCATTTGAGAGAGCTTTTCTCCAAGATTTTTAAGAGCAAAATTTCTCCCATTTATAAGTGTTTTTAACGCATGTTTTCAAAAGAGTTTTTAAGCCAAAAAGATCTATCTTCATTTGTTTTCAAAGGTTAGAAAATCAAAGAAAAATAGAGATTTGGGATATTTGTGTTGTTCTTTATTTCTATCAAATTCAAGTGTTTTCCCAAGTATTTTTCTTTGTTATTTGATTCCCAAACACATTGATTTCTCACACTTGAGCTTACATACTATCCTATCTATTAGGATCTTTGTTTTTGTGAGAAAGAGATAGTTTGTGGTTGTGGAAACAACTAAGTGTTGTACCCCTCCTTTATTTGTGATATCCCTCTAGTGAGAGGAGATTGTGGGTATCCCTCTAGTGAGAGGTTGATAGTGGAGGTTGTGTTGGTATCCCTCTTATTGAAGAGGTGGATTGTGGTTGTTTGGCTAAAGGCCTACCCCTCTTGTGTGAGGTGGTGTTTGTTGTGGCTTTGTGCCTAGCCTCTAGTGAGAGGTTGTTTTGGATGAGAGAGGAGTTGTGTACTCCATATTATATTTGCCCCAAATCCTCAGTGGAGGTTCCCTGTATGGGAGTCCTGTGTGGACAAGTGGATTGGAAATCCTTCTGTATGAAGGCGGGGACGTAGAGCTGGGTGCTCAAACCTCGAAACAAATATTGTTGTTTGTGCTTGATCCATTGACTCTAACTCTCTCTCTTTATATTGTGTCATTACATCATTTCATATTGCTCACTTATATTATATATTTGGCTTGTCTGTGTGTGCTTCACTTGTGCTTAACCACGAGAGTTTCATATAGCGCCTCAACTCTTATTGAGAGGAATCAAGAGGAGTTAGTTCAGAGCCCTTCACCGGGAATTCAGCTACACTCATTAGTTGCATTAAGTGTTATTACAATTTAGTTTTAATTTTCGCATTTAGTTCATTAGATTAGCCGTACACCTATTCACCCCCCTCTAGGTGTACCTTCAATTGGTACCAGAGCTTATGCTCCTGATATTTGGTTTAACCACCTAGGAGTGTGAACTTGGCCTAGCTAATCTATCATTTGCATTTGTACACGTATATTGTTTACACACACTCATGGATTGCTTGTCACCTCCCATGTTTGATGTTTTCAACATTGACATGTTAAAATTTAGGATGTCCATGTACTTGAAAACCCTAGGCTTGCATGTTTTTCTTGCCGCTATCAAGAAATCCTATCTTGCTAATAGCAATCATATAGAGGCCAATGCACAAGCCCTTGAGGCACTTAGAAGCACTCTTAATAAAGAATATTTGTGCTTAGTTTCTAACTGTGATTCCGCCTTTGCAGTGTGGAACACGTTGACCTCCTCCAAGCTTCAATTGCCAATCCAACCGAGGATAAATCTAGTGGAGAATCCGAGCAACAATGCTTCATGGTCCAAGAGAATGACTCCCTTGAGGTATATTTGGAATCTCAATTAGATGGTAATGATGCTAGTTCTTCTTGTGATGAGTATGTTGACCCAGATACTTTAAATGAAGAACTTTCTATTGTGTGTGAAAAATTGTTAGAAAAGTATAATCTTTTGAAAAAGAAGACTTTGCTTTAAATAAAGAAAATGAAAATTTGTCTTCTAGACTTGATTTGATTTTGCAAGAGAAGGAAGAGATGTCTAGTGAACATGACTCACTTAAATCTCAACTAGACGTTGCCCTAAAGGAAAATGAGATTTTGAAAAATAGAAATGATTGTAATGATGTTTTGAAGAAAAATAAAGTTATATTTTCAAAACTTGATTTGTTGTTAAAGAGAATGATTCTTTGAAAATAAAATTGCTTCAATTTCAAAGGATTTAGAAGTTTGTTTAAAGAAAAATGAATCTTTGAAAATTGATATAGATTCACATGTTTGCCATGCTAGTGTAGCTTTACCATCTAGCTCACCTATTGCATGCACCTCTTCTTCCACAATTGAAAATGATATTTGTATACTTAAGAAGAGTGTGGATTGTTTGGGCTCCACTATGAGTCAATGTGCTTTGAACCATACACGTTTGGAATCTATGTTTCGAAAAAAAATAAGTTCCTTCTTTGCATGCACACCATACACGGCATACACATGCTCCTCACGTTCATGTACACAACACTATGTATGCTCATATGTACACTTGTACACATTGTGGATGTAAGGGCCACCTTGCTAAATTTTGTTATGATCGTATAAATGATTCTAATTTAGCAAATAAGTTTGTTTGGGTTTGGAAAGGAACTAACCCCCATGGACTCAAAAAAGTGTGAGTACCAAAGACCACCCCTATTATTTTTGATGTAGGTGTGGGCTCTCACATGACGTGAGAGTGATGGTGCCTTGAAGTGGATGCGTTTCGAGCTTTATGAGGACATTTTGGATGCATCACTTTCAAGGGGAGTTTGGTGAGAGAACCACCTTGTTTTGGAGATATGAAAAGTTGCCCTCATAGGTTTTGGTAACAATCCCTTACTCTCATTTATGTTTACATGCTTATCTTATTGTTGATTTCTAGCATATCATGTTTATATGTTCATTATGTCATATGCCATGTTTATTAGATTAGCGATATACATGTTTAGTTATTTGAGACACCCATGTTTTATATGGATTTATGTTTAATGTTCTCACTTTGTTTTTAACTAATGTCTATGTCCTAAATCTAATGCATGTGCATATATATATTGATCATATGGATGTTTATGAGTTTTGTTTTTGATTTTTATGCTTCATGTTTTGATTACATGATTGGATGTAAGTTTTCATTAAAACTAGGATATATACTTGTACAACTAGTGAGCCACAAATAGACCATTATGTGTTTGTGCTTGAACGCTCATTTGTACCCATTAAATGTTCTAATATAGTTTAGTTTTGATGATTCATGCATTTGACTTGTATTCCCCATTTTACATGTTTTTCGTGTTTATATTTAACTTCATGTATATGTCCATTTTGTCTAAACTATTAGATATACATATACATCCTTGAGCCACTTGCGTTCATGCATATTTTTGTGGACTCGTTATGTTTGGATATGTATGTATACTTTAGTTTGAACATGACATACATATACCTTAAAGATTAATCGTTTTGATGATTTTCATGCTTCATGGAATATAATTTTGTTTTATTCCTTACTTGAAGGATTTCGTACTAGTTTTCAAAATTTTCTTAAAACTAGTTCGTATTCTTTATTGTGGTAGAGCTTTTCAAACATACTATATTTTCAAACCTATTTTTGAAAACCCTACCTGTTAAAGGGCGGTTGGTTGGGCGACCATGCCTTGTATGTTTATTATTGAAAATCTTTTAAACTTGTGCATGAAATGGGTGGTAGGTAATATGAGTTATACACTTAATCATATTATGTTTTCAATTGGTATCATTGGATTGTTTCAATTGGTATCAATATTGACACTCTTTTTTTATACTCATATATATATTTATATATATGTATGCTTACACTTGCAATATAAAATAAATTTCTATTGGTATTCTATTTTCATACAATATATGATTTATTTATGCTTGATTCTCAAAGATATTTACTTATTTAAAGCACAAAGTTTGTTTATGCTAAGTTTGAATCAAACCCTTATTTTCAATTGGTATCTCAATTGATGTTTTAATAAGCTTATGCATTATTTTTAAAATGGTATTTTTATTGGTATCAAAAATGTGAAATAATCCTCAATATCTTTATTGGTATCAATATGATTCTATTTTTGATTAAAATTCAAAATGTGTAATGTTTATTTACAATTGATATCTTAAAATTTGATTTACTAAGATATCTTAAAATTTTGTTTTAATAAGAAAATTAAAAATGTTTTGATTTATATTGTCTATATGCAAGGAGAGCTTAACATCTCTTCTACATATAGATTCATGTTGAGTGTATCTTATATTGAGGAGCTTGACAACTCTTCTTTATACGGTACACGTGTGTAGGCAGAGCTTCACATCTCCTCTTATGCATTGCATATTATGTGTTATGTGAATTAGGGCTTGTCATCCCTTCTTCATGTAATGCATGTATGTAGGGAAGCTAACTTAGCGTCTTCCTCTTCATGAATGTATATCGCATATATCTCTTTATTGATTGATTTGAGTTTCACCTTCTTGTGGGGGAGAACATTGTTTTGTGTTTACTTTAACCCCTTTGTTGATGATTGACAAAAAGGGGGAGAAGTATTTTAGTATATATGCATGTTTTCCTTACTTTATACATAAAGGGGGAGAAGGATTTATGTTTATACATATTACTTTTGTTTTGCAAATAGGAGAAAAAGAATTTGATGTGTTTCATGCTTTTTTATGCATGTTTATCTCCTTGTATTTGCATACATGTTTATGAGTTTTCATTGCATATTTATTTATTTATTATTATGCATGAGTTAAGGGGGAGTCATCATCAAAAATGGGGAGATTGTTGGCCCAGAGGCCTTCCACTCTAGTTTTGATGATGATTAACTCATGAAGTTATGTTTACTAATAGTCTTGTGATGTTTAGTTTCAGATCCTTAATCAAGATATTAGTAGGTGATTAGCTTCAACAAAGGAGTTTTGAAGTCTTTCACATGGTGATTCAAGAGCCCGAGCGTCAAAGATCATATATAGCACTCGTTGGAGTCAAGCTCGGTGGATCACGGTTTGGATCGAGTCGGCTTGAAAACAGAGTTCGTCAAGAAGATTTCGGTACTTAGTTTAGTTTATGTTTTAGATCCATGTGTAAAGATTAGATAGTGTGGTATGCTCAAGTTCACAACACACACACGTTTCATGTTTTGGTTTTCGGCTTTGGTTTAACTGATCTTGGTTTTCATGAATAGATAGATTCAAACAAGTTTACATAGTTTAATGTATATTAGATTTGTTCTATATATATGTATGCTTCATATCTTAGACAAACTTATTTTGATATGCCTATTCATGTGTTTGGAGTTTTGTATTTTTACAAAACATATTTTTTCGGATTTAATATCAAAAATATTGATATATATATATATATCTTTATATGTATATTGGATTATATCCATATACAACATGCTTCACGTTGTTTATGTATCATGTTTTTGTATTTGGATGAGTTTTGGACAAAACGAATTTTCAATTCAAAAATCTAAGTTTTAGAAAATACAGTTTTTGATTTTCGGCAAAATTTCTAAGTCACAAAAATGGTTCAAATTGTTTGAAATATGTGTTGAAATTTTTCACACATGTTTACTGAACTCATTTTTGTGGATTTTTAGAAGATTTTATGGGATTTAATTTGTAATAAAAACCAAAATTTCAAGTTCTGAAAATCCCCTGCCAGGCTCTGGCGGTCGACCGTTCCGGTCGACCGGACCAGGAGCCGGTCGACCGGATCGGTCGACCGGACGTGCACAAGGCTGTGCACTTGGCCGTATCAATTGGCCGGTCGACCGAGCGGTCGACCGACTGAAGACAACCACTCTCGGGTTGCCCCAGTCGACCGGGCGGTCGACCGGCCAGAGAGCCGTTGCTCTCTAGTTCAGGGCCCGCTCGACCGGGCAGTCGACCGGAAGGCTCAACGGTCAGAAATTTGAACGTTGGCCGGTCGACCGGAATGTCAATTCTAGCCTTGTCAGCTGCCAACGGGCAGATTCCTTTTTGGGTTATAAATACCCCATTTGAGAGAAGTTTTCTCCAAGATTTTTAAGAGCAAAATTTCTCCCATTTACAAGTATTTTTAACACAAGTTTTCAAAAGAGTTTTTAAGCCAAAGAGATCTATCTTCATTTGTTTTCAAGGGTTGGAAAAATCAAAGAAAAATAGAGATTTGGGATATTTGTGTTGTTATTCATTTCTATCAAATTCAAAGTATTTTCCCAAGTATTTTTCTTTGTTATTTGATTTTCAAACACCTTGATTTCTCACACTTGAGCTTACATACTATCCTATCTATTAGGACCTTTATTTTTGTGAGAAAGAGATAGTTTATGATTGTGGAAACCACTAAGTGTTGTACCCCTCCTTTATTTGTGATATCCCTCTAGTGAGAGGTGATTGTGGGTATCCCTCTAGTGAGAGGTTGATAGTGGAGGTTGTGTTGGTATCCCTCTTAGTGAAGAGGTGGATTGTGGTTGTTTGGCTAAGGGCCTACCCTTCTTGTGTGAGGTGGTGTTTGTTGTGGCTTTGTGTCTAGCCTCTAGTGAGAAGTTGTTTTGGTTGAGAGAAGAGTTGTGTACTCCATATTGTATTTGCCTCAAATCCACAGTGGAGGTTCCCTGTGTGGGAGTCCTGTGTGGACAAGTGGATTGGAAATCCTTCTGTGTGAAGGCGGGGACGTAGAGCTGGGTGCTCGAATCTCGAAACAAATCTTGTTGTTTGCGCTTGATCCATTGACTCTAACTCTCTCTTTATATTGTGTCATTGCACATTTCATATTGCTCATTCATATTATATGCTTGGCTTGTCTGTGTGTGCCTCACTTGTGCTTAACCACGAGAGCTTCATATAGCGCCTCAACTCTTATTCAGAGGAATCAAGAGGAGTTAGTCCAGAGCCCTTCACCGGGAATTCGGCTACACTCGTTGGTTGCATTAAGTGTTGTTGCAATTTAGTTTTAATTTTCGCATTTAGTTCATTAGATTAGCCGTACACCTATTCACCCTCCCTCTAGGTGTACCTTCAGAAACTTCAGAAAGATTGAGTATTTCATGGCAAAAGACAATTCATACCTAAGGAAGAATTCTCCAAAAGTTGGACTTCATGTGTCAAGGTACGGTTTAGAAGTTGGACTTCATTTATCAAGGTACAGCCGTAAAAGCACTTAAAGCAATGCTTTTTTGTCTTGAAATCACTTGAAAGTGATAATCTTGAAAGAAAATTGAAGGAAAGCAAGAAAGCTTTAAGTTATTTTTGTTCATCAGAAAATACGCCCTTGAAGGAAAGATAGACAATAAAGACAAAGTCCCTCAGAGCGCATACTCGCAAAAGAAAACAATCAAGATTAAAGACTGTTAAAAGGTTGAGGCCTATTTATACGCAAGCCATAAGGCTTATAAATAATGGCATAAAAATCAAAGCCATCAGCTTTAATGCCCGCACGGATTTCAAATCCAATGTGGAGGTGACACGTGGATTGTTGCTCTGGGAAATACCAAAGACACAAGTCCCCAACCGTCAATGCCAACTTGGCATTAAAAGATCCAACAAGATTTTTAAGACAGGATTGCATGTGACACTTTGGAGGTTGCGTCCTGAAGCCCGCGTTCTTTCACAAGACTTGAAGGATGCGTCCTAAAGTCTGCGTTCTTGCATAGACTCAAAGGCCGCATTCCTTTCATCTAAATTGAAGAACCAAGAGCTGCATCCCCACCAAACAGCTGAGAGCCGCGTCTCTCTCGACTCTCTCAAAAAAATTAGAGTCGCGTCCTCTCAAAGGGCCAGAGTCGCATCTCTCTTGAGGAGCCAGAGTTGCGTCCCCACCAAACAGCTGAGAGTCGCATCTCTCTCGATGAGCCAGAGCTGCGTTCCATCAAAAGTTTAGAGCCGCGTCTCCACTATAAGCGAGAGCCGCGTCTCAATCGCAAACCCAGTACAACCTGAGTTTATCATTCGCGCTTCTTTCTTGATGAACTAGAACTGCGTCTCCATCAACAGTTCAGAGTCGTGTTTCTCTTGGCTGCGTCTCCACTACGAACGAGAACCGCATCTCAATCACAAAATCAGTATAGCCTGAGTTTATCATTCATAGTCATGTCCTAACAAAATGACTAAGGACTGTGTTTTCACAAATAGTCAAGGGTCGACTATGAAAGCTGAGTTCAGCCAAGCAACAAAGAGTCCATCTGATTCTCAAAAGTAAAGAAAGAATAAAAACAAGGCAAAAATTTGACAACTTTTATTATTTGATAAAAATGATAAAAGCAATACAAACACTCTCTTATTTGACAAATGGAGTGTTATGAAAAAATAAGAAAATACAAAAAAGGGAAGAAGGCTAATAATCCTGCTCCGCCAAAGAATGGATCCGTTCCCGAAGGCGCTGCATCTCCGCTGGCGTGCCTTCTCGGCATTCGTCGAAGCTTGAACTCGCAACTCTTCCTCTGATAGGAATCTCTTCATAGCCAGATGTGTCTGAAGAGACTCCAATCTGGAGGAATGGGCAGCAAGATTTTCTTGAACCTGCATCTTGGCAACTTCCAGTCTTCCATCCTTTTTCTGGCGACAATAAGTTTCTGCTCGTTGACTTGAATCAAGGCTTGCGCCTTAGCAATAGCAGCCTGAGCAGTGGTGATAACTTGCTCCGCACTTTGGATGACGACTTCTAATTTCTTCGAATCTTCAATCAATCTTTGGTAGTTGGCTTGGAAGTTGTGGAAATAACGAGCCTCTTCAGCCATCTGCTCCTCTATGTCTTTTCGCTCGTGTTCTTAAGTGGCGAGGAGCTTACTCAATCTCGACCGAGCCTCATCCATCGAGCTAGCCTTTTCTAGGGTCTTCACTTCCCTCAGGCATATCCCCAACTGTTCAACCAACGTCAGATACGCCCTAGCTTGCGCAGGACTTCCAGTGTAACGGATGTTCTCGATCTGATTCTCAAGTAGCATCCAAGCAAACTCGAAGGAACTTCCCCAGAAAGGACCAACTCAATGCAGGACTTCATGAAAGCGAAAAATTATTGCACCATTTGATGCTAGTTCTTCCATAATGTCGGTAGCTGGAGACGACCCTGCCGGTGCACTCTCGGATCCCCACTTTATGACGGGATGAGTAACACCCATAGAAATGGGAGTTGACTCAACTTATGCAGGGACGAGGCCGACAATAGGCTCTTCCAAGACTGGGGCTGAGGCCAACACCTCTGGAACAGTTGTTGTGGTAGCCTCCACGGTAACAGAGGCGGTAGCAAACTCCACAGCACTGGGTTCACTGGCTGAAGTCTAAACTGCGTTATCCTCTGCGCCAATGCTTACCACAGGATACTCTATTTGAGCTCCCCCAGTACTCTTTGCAACCATAATATTAATGTCAGTGATAATAAAAAAAAGAGTATAAGATACATCTTTGTTTTCTTACCAAGTTGAGGACCCGAAGACGACAAGTCTTTAGACAAGCCACTTGGAGAGGAGGGTTCCCCGATCTCTATGGTTGCACCCTCATGAGGCATCCCGGTAGCAGGAACTTCAAGGCCCTCCTGCTGGGCCAGCTCATGGATCATCTCTTCAATATGAGAAGAAGTTGAGGCTTCACTACCGGTAGCCACCCTTGTAGAAGAAAGTTTAAAGGAAGGGTTAAACATTGTCTCAACTTAATGGAGAACTAATTCAGGAGGATAAAAGAAATACTCTCAGTGGTGGCAATCTCTATTGTCGGCGGAACCATTGCAGGGACGTACCCTTGCATCTCTTCCTCTGATATATGCGAGAATTTGCACGTGTCAGGAAGAGTGGGTTCGTCATCGAAGTCGACTTCTTCGCTATAATAATATTCATGCTCCTCGGATGACAAAGACAACAATTGGACCCAAGAAGTCTCAGTGATCGGGGCTTTACCACTGAGAACCCCAGTTGTAGGGCTGGGTTCAACAACCCACGAAGTAGGCATCAACGCGCTGGGAGACCTAGGTTGTTGCACCTCTACCCTTCTCTCTTGAGCTGAAGAGGGTCCAGGCTGAGTTGAGACTCCCGGAATCTCACCATCATCCCTCTCCACCAAGTCAATTTCAGGTCGTTCGATTCCTTAGGCCATAACGGATTCGCCCGCAAGCTCTTCCCTGCTAGGATCGCAGGGCCCCTACTCTGCAGACCTCGGGAGCGAAGAGTTGGGACTGCCTCTTCTTCTTCTTCTTCCTCCTGCTCTTCAGCACTAGGAGGGACTACTTCAGGAATTTGAGTCAAAACTTCAACCCTAGACCCTCTCTTGGCCTTCTTTAGGCTGGGCTCACTCTGGGAAGAAGAGCCACGAGGACGCTTGGCCACCGACTCCTTCTGGTGGATTGTTCTTTGGTTGCTATTACCTGAGGCTCTGACTCCGCAGTTGTTACCCTGTTCAGCTGATCTCCCTCTTGGGCTCCATCCCTACCTCCCCTCTTATTTCCCTCTCAGCTTCTTGGTACTCGATTATACCTTGTACGCGTCTGTTGGAATCCAACTTAGATTTATAAGACGCCTTGATACTCTTGATGCAAGAGGTATTGATGTCGAAGCAGCACCCTGCTAGTAAGGAAGTACCACGTACAGAAACTGAGGCTGGTATAACAATTAGGCGTCATGTGAGGCAGGCTGAAAATAGCTTTCGTCCCTCCAGCTATACTGTAGTACCACGCCCGGGCACCTTCAAATAGGTTGCCACTAAAATGAAGCCCAGCATTAGGGTTATCGACATACAGTTCATCATAGCCAAACTGCTAAGCAAAACGACTTGGCATGTAACACTCGATCATACATGAGTCACCTTGCCGAAATATCAGATATCCAGGCCTAATGTTGATCAGCCACTAGAAGACTCCAGATGACAGTCTTATGAAGTCATCTGGTCATGCAAAGTCAGCAAACTTGTCCCCGTAGGATGCACCAAAAATCTCGGGGAAGCAACGGTCAAGCTGATAATTCGAGCTGCTCAGAACGAATTCTCAAACATAGTATATATAGTACAGAGACCAGCTCGAATTCTCCAGCCTTTGCACGAAAGGGATGAAGCCTTCGGAAGGAGACACCTCCGTCATCAATGAAGGGCAGTGCATGAAGTACCAGGCCATCAGGTACGTGTATAGAAGCTTGACTCTGGGATTAGGAGTCCTCACTTCTGGCCTTCCTTCTGAATCTACCACGGGCCTGCCCTGGGAGTCTACAATGGCCTCCACTTGGCACAGGCATTTGGTCAGCGCCCACAACTCGCTCTAGATCCTGGCTACCATCGCCGGGAGCAGGGAGATTGACTTCCCATGCGCTAGCAGGACCACCGGGTACACCACGTCAGTAACAATTACTTCGTCTGGCAGCGTTGGCACACACAACGCTTCAGCCACAACATAAGGAAACCTACCAAAAGAGCCGGTCGGAGATGAGAATCTGGGCCTGATGGTGAAAACTTTCAAAAATTGTGTCAGGTTTGAAAGTGTCCCCATTTGACTCGGTGGTATAGTAGCTTGTGGAGGCATTGATCCTCTCGGTAATTTCTTCATCGGTGCAAGGGGCCAGACTAGTCACTGGGCTAGATTTTTCATTTGTCGGTGAACAGATAGCACGCCCAGGACATTTGCTTAACACACCCCTGTTCCTCCAGGTGGATATCTGCGTGCAGATGTGGAAGTGGCATAACACTTCCCAATATGTCCATACACCTGAGGTTCCTCGTTCCTCAAGAGGTGAAGCTCCTCAGAGGTTGGGACGTACTCTTCATAAGGGGCATCTCCCATTACTAGCCCTGAAACTTCATACAGCTCATGTAGAGCGAGCCCGATTTCTCCGACTAGGGTAAAAAAATGTTCCTGTAAGGGGATTGTAACGCTCCAAAATGCCATAAAAGTTGTAGGAGCTCTGTGAGAGGCCATACTGCACGACCCAAACCGAATGGTATAATCCTACTTGCGTCAGTAAATCCCCGAGATCAGTGAGAACAAATCCAACCATCCTGCTCCACCATGACTTGTCGGAAGAGTGGACCCACCCGGGTGGACGGAAGTCAGCCGGAAAATCTCCTCTCACCTTTAGAAATTTTGATTGATGAAGGTGGTGGCGCTGAGGGGTTTGGATACTCAGTCTTGACTAACCCAGGAAATAAACCGAATTCATCTTTTCCGTGGTCAGCAGGGTATACTTCTTTAGCACCCAACTTGTTGAGGGACACGCCGGAGGCAAACCTAAAAAGATCTTACTCCATCGCGCGGTGTACCGACATGTGCTAGAGATAGGACAAGGGGTACATTCTCTCCATGTTGGGAAGGAAAAACCTCTTGTCCCCTATCTGGCGGGGCTACTTATAATCTCCGTCACTCAAGATCCTATCTTTCTTAGTGATGGCGTCACCCAAGAAGAAGCCAGGTTTCCTCAGCAGAGCACGGGAGTCTAACTCGAATAGCCCATCAGAAATGATCTCCTGAAGCGTTAGCATACTGGCCTTGTTGATCCCATCTTTCCGCTCCTTTGACTTACCGGTAGTCACATGAGCAGTTCTCTGGAGCACAAAGGTCAAATTCAGATCAGCGCCACTTATATACCCAAAGTGGCACTTCTTAGACAAAGGGTTAGAAGAATATCGTCCTGCAAAGAGGACTACATATAGTCAGAAATCTAAAAAATATGGCTAAGTGTTTGAAACTCAGACGCAGGAATGAATCCATATGTGGCAAAGGCGCGAGGCTCGCATGAAGCCCGCGTTTTAAAGTCCACAACTTAGAAATTTTTCCAAGTTTTGAACTCAAACGCGAGACTCAGTAAAGCCTGCGTCCGGCCTTAAAGACGCGAGGATCACATGAAGTCCGTGTCTGAACTTTCCTCACTTAGAAAAATTCTGATTATTGGAAACAAAACGCAAGGCTCAACGAAGCCCGCGTTCAGCAAATAGACGCAGACCCAAGCTAATGAAGTGAAGACGCGGAAGTCGTCAAACCCGCGTCTTGCCTACCAGTACAAGAGCTGCGTTTAAAAATCAAACACGGGCATAAGCCTCGTGTTGGCGATTCAAATTCAGAAGAGACTTAAGAGTTAAGAAGGCTCCTCAAGCCCCTTTAATAGTGGAAACTAGTTCAGATGGACCGAATATATCTTTCTCGTTACCAGCAGGGTATGCTTCTTCAGCACCCAATTTGTTGAGGGACACGCCAGAGGCAAACCTGAAAAAATCCCACTCCATCGCGCAGTGTACCGACATGTTCTGGAGATAGGACAAGGGGTACATCCTCTCCATGTTGGGAAGGAAAAACTTCATGTTCTCTATCTAGCGGAGCCACTTATAATCTCCGTCACACAAGATCCTATCTTCCTCAGTGATGGCATCACCAAAGAAGAAGCCAGTTTCCTCAGTAGAGCGTGTGTTCGACTCAAATAGCCCGTCAGAAATGATCTCTCGAAGGGTTAGCATACTGGCCTTGCTGATCCTATCTTTGCGCTCCTTTAATTTATCGGTAGTCACAGGAGCGGTCCTCTGGAGCACAAAAGTAAAATTCGGATCAGCGCTACCTATGTGCTCAAAGTGGCACTTCTTGGATAAAGGGTTAGAAGAATATCGCACTGATTCAAATTCAGAAGAGACTTAAGAGTAAGAAAACTCTTCAAGCCCCTTTAATGACGGAAACCAGTTCAGATGATTTTATTACCTGAAATGGGGGCCTCCTGAGTGGAAGGACCGCCCATTTGAGCCTCTGGAGCGAAAGCGTTCGAGGACAAGGCAACATGTTTGATCTTTGGTGCCATTTCAACCGTAAAATCGGTGTCGAAGATGAAAGAAAGTGGAAAAAACTTTAAACTTTTCTTAACTCTTGAAAATTCTTGACGCAAGGCTCAGCGGAGAAAAAAAAGAGTCTAATGATGACTCTTAAAAGACTGTTATCTTCTTATAGACACAGTGATCCGCAGAGATACGCGACGCATGTCTCGAGGCCCAATCTTCGCCGAACGCGCGGCGCGCATCTTGAATGAACTCAAATTTCGCGTGTTAAGGGAAAGGCGTCCCCTCAACCCCGCCAGACACATGGCAACGCGCCCAGAACGCGGTCTCGTATTTAACAAAACCGCGTCCCTTCAAAGGTCCGTTTCTTCAGCAAAGTGATAGCTGCGTCCATTCAACAAAGTAAGAGTTACGTTTTCATTTCAAAGACCGCGTTTTCACTTCGAAGGTCGCGTCCCCTTCAGCAAAGTAAGAGAGGCGTCTCCATTTTAAATGAAGTCTGCGTTCCTAAGGCAACATGACCTCTGCGTCTATAAGACTTGCATTCAGTCTTCGCTTCTGCAATCAGTTCAATAGTACACCGGCATAAGTAGATGATTATCTTTTCCGGTTCAACAGTACACCAACAACCAGCTCAGAGCACTGAGGAGGTCTGAACTGCGTATCTAGACACTCACGACGATCATCTCCGGTGGCTTCAAAGGGTTTTACAGTACAGTCATGAAGATCACATTCTAGACATGATCAAAGCTCAGAACATCTCAAATGATTGTCGGTCTAATCATGAGAAGTATGAATTCAATTAAAGTTTAAAGTATGTTGAAATTCGTCTCAGTCAACCGCGGAATGTCGAAAACTTTGGAGGTGATTCTGTAGACTGTCCAAAAATCTTTGAGGACAAGTCATTAGAAAGCAGAGTCCAAACTCCAGACGCAAGGTTAATCATCGCCATTAATACATCACCAAGACGCGAGGGTTGAAACCCGCGTCTCAACATCACTGCAATGACTAATACGCGGAAGTCGCGTCTCAGTATCACTGCAGTATCAAGACGCGAGAGTCGAAAATCGTATTTCTGCTTCAATCCAATGGCTAAGATGCAGAGCTTGAAACTTGCGTCTCAGTCATCCATGCAATATCTAGACGCAGAGCCCAAAGCTCACGTCTCACGTGAATCTTGACACAAAACTTAAAGCTCGCGTTTCTCAAGCATCACCTCAAAGGCAAAACGCGAGATTCAAAGCCCGCGTCTCCGTTATAACTGCCCTCATTACTGGTCAATTACTGCCCACGTAATGAGAGAGTTAACCCTCATTATGAAGTATTTTTAAGGACAGTTTTACCTCTGAAACCCCTATAAATAGCTCAATTTGCTACTGAAGAGGAAAAGAAGGTTTTTCAGGTCGAGAATTGTTGAGTAGAGAGTTCTTGATCGCAAATCTTAGAGAAATCAGAATCTCTAGCTGAGGAATACAAAAGAGTTTGACTCTTCTAACGACTTGCTAAGTACAAGTTTTTTTTGCCTCAAGTCTCTTTGAGATTTCATTGGACAGGAGCTGCGCTACTCCGTCCATAGTCCGAAGAGAAAATTTTCAGAAGACTGCGACGCTCACCCGATCAATGAAAAATAAGATTTACTTTTCACCGCCACATCAAGAACCCAGAATTAAATAAGGGGAAGATCTAATTAGTCTCCCCACTTTTATAATCAAATTATTGATCCGTTGTAATTTTCTTTACAATCAAATAAAAAATTTACACGCTTCTCAATTTTTCTGATAAACAGGAAGGGATAAATCATTTCTCTTTAACATATAAAAATATATGTAGTGTAGCAACATGGGGAACGTGCTGCTATCGACAAATACACTTGATTGTTATTGTGACTATCGGAGAGAGACATTTGAAAAAACAGTCACTGTTTTGATGTAATGTGGACATCTGTAACCTGCAACAGTATGAAAAAACAGTCACTGTTTTGATGTAATGTGGACATCTGTAACCTGCAACAGTTTGAGAGAGAGAGAGAGAGAGAGAGAGAGAGGGAGGGAGGGAGGGAGGGAGGGAGAGTTGTAGGGTGCAAATATAGCAGTTATAGAGTTGAAAGCGTAGGATTTGTAATAATGTGATTTATGAAGACAATATTTGACATGCCCATCACTAATTAATGCAGCAGCTCAAGAACAACTTGTTAAAGGTAAAAAGTATTAAGATATGATACACCCATTCATACTTAATCAAAAGATGTGATGAGAGATTAAACAATAGTTGATGCTCTTTCTATCACCATAATGTGTGTGTAGAGACAAGACTCAAGAACAAATTTTATAGTTGAGAGATAGATGAAGCTGTAAAGTGTACTTTAGTAGGATAATCTCTCTGTCATATTTTGCCGGAGAATGGACTGAAATAATGAGCAATTTGATTGGCAATCATGAAAGGAGCTGGCTGTTAGAATTGCTTTCTGCCAAGCAATCAACAAAGAGGCTGACTGGGAGAATTGCTTTCTGCCAAGCAATCAACAAAGAGGCTGACTGGGAGAATTGCATTCTGCCAGGGAATCTCATATAGGAGATAGAAAATTTTATGATAAGAATTATTATAGTTTCATATTAAAGATAATTAAATAACTTTTTGATTACTGATAGATTTCTTATTGATGTGAAAGTTGACGCCTGATTTTCTTTTGCTCCAAATATCTCTTGCATAGCTTAATATAGTTTTGTAGCGGAGCTTGATTTCTTCTGCTCTAATAGTTTTTATATAACTTGATCTAACTTTGAATCAGCGTGATGTTATAGAGCTTCAATGTCCTTCGATCCAGAGATATTGATTTGAAAGTTTTGCTTAGTCCATCCATCCTCCAATATGTGTCTTATCTTGTAATAAGACAAACGCTACAAACAAAATTTATTAGTAGCTTAATTTATAGGTCAGTATATCATCAAAATTCTTGGAATTACAATCTCTTCTTTTTTGATGATAGCAACGTATAAATTGATTGGATAATAAGATATTAAGAAATAGAAAATATAAATAGCAATTTACCATTATACTTGAAAAGCTCCCCTACTTTTTTTACCTTAGTTTCTTAGAGCATATTTTTCTTGATTGATAAAGCTTTTATCATTCTCTTGTTTGATTTGCAATCCAAGAAAGAAATTGAGTTCTCCCATAATACTCATTTCAAATTCTTGTCGCATATTTTTGGAGAAATCTTCACATAGTGACGCAAAAATAATATCATCAACATAAATTTACACAATAGAATTTTTTCATCAGGTTTAATAAACAAGATAATATCAATTTATCCAAAAGCATGCAATGCAGTATCAATGTTTAATAAATAAGATAATATAAATAATAAATAAGGTAGTAACGATTTTTCCCTTAGAAAAACCACTATCAATTAAAAATTTAAATAAACTTTCATATGAAGCCGTGGTTCTTACTTCAAACCATATAAAACTTTTTTAATTTATAAACATGATTTGAAAAATTACAATCCTCAAAGGCGAAAAATTGTTTTTCATAAACTCCCTCTCCCCATGTCTCTTTGTTTTGGTTATGGAATTCTGGTCAATTAATTATTAGCCTCTCCTCTGGTAATATCAAGCCAATGAGGAGGAATGAGACTCTAGTGGTTCACATCTGCTTTTGTAGATGACATGACAATCTCCTGCAAATGAGACAAGAATTCGGCTACAGGGATAAGTGATTCACTGAAACAGTTGCAACTCCTTACTTGTTTAACAATCAATAAGTCTAAGGGAAAGGTATTCTTCAGCAAAAGTTACAGGAATAAGAAATGTAGTAAATTTAATAAGATTAAAATATACAACAAATATAAATTCTTAAATTTAATAAAAAAACTTGTCCTAAGCATGCAACTGAAATATAGAATCAAAAGAAAACAAAAAGCTGGTCTGGGGTGACGTAGTCGTGCAGACGCACTGTCCTAGAAAAAAAGATGGTCGGTCCCTCATCCGAACCTTGAAATAGACCTCCTCTCCTAGCGGTAAAAACTCCCCTGGTATTACACCAGCACCCACTCAGGACGATGAGTCAGGCCTCTGCTTAGACGGAGATTCGTTGTCGTAAGTGAAAAAATAATGTTGAGAAAGCAGCAAAACCCGATTGCAAGAACACATTTATTTTTCTTTCAACAGAATGTAAGAAATTTATGGGAGAAAAAGAGCAGATTGATTTCTATTTCATGTAAAAAATACATGCAGAGATGGGTATTTATAACCTCTGCAGAACTTTCAGTTTGTAATAACCCAGGAGAATCTGTGATCATGCGCGAGTGGTTGTAACGTGCAGATCCGATTCTCTTGAACGGGTCCAACTCTACCCGAAAAATCTCAACAGAATTTTAAAATAAAAATCGAAAATAAAAATAAAAAAAATGTAGTAGGTCCAACAAGCCCCTGAATCGAACTACATCGTGTCCGCAGGTCGTGGGCGCGCGCCACTCGCACCCGGCCCGGTTCGGTTCGGCGTGTGCGCGCGCGTGTGGGGATGTGGCCCGTGTCATAACAATAGGCATGGGAGAAGTTACTATATATACTACCCAACCTCCCATCTCCTATCCAATGTGGGACTAAACTTAAAGGCAAATAAGAGGGAAACTCAAGTTTTCCCTCCAACTGAAGAATTGAATGTTAGAAGTTCTCCCTTTCCAACGTTCATATGGAGTAACGTCAGAGTCTCTTTGGGGAACTCTATTGAGTATAAAATAGGCAGAAAGGAGAGCTTCACCCCAAAGATTTTCAGGTGCACCTGAGCTGAGTAACATGCAATTCACCATGTCCATCAGTGTTCTGTTTTTTCTTTCAGCTACACCGTTGGATTGAGGTGTGTAGGGAGCAGTTACCTCATGAATAATGTCGTGTTCTTGGCAGAATTCTGTCATGTCATTTGAGGTATACTCCCCCACGATCAGATCTTAGAATTTTGATATTCTCTCCGCGTTGGTTCTCAACTTCGGCTTTATACACCTTAAACCAATCGAGAACTTCATCCTTGAATTTGAGAAGATAGGTGTGATAGAATTTGGAGTAGTCATCAATGAATGTCACAAAGTATCTTCTACCGCCTCGGGTGAGAACTCTGTTCGAGTCACACACATCAATATGAATAAGTTCGAGGGGTTTAGATGTCCTTGTGATAGAAGGAAATGATTTTCCGGTATTCTCACCCTGAACACAGATTTCACATCTAGAAGATGTGTCAAAAGAAGATTTAGGAATGAGATTCAAGTTAATCATTTTCTGGATAGAATTGAAATTGACATGTCCCAGTCTTCCATGCCAGATATCACAAGACTCAATATTCATAGTAACAGAAATAGAAATTCTATTATCAGAAGAATTTATTACATTGAGACGAAAAAGGCCATCACAAACAAAGCATTTTCCAATGAAGATATTGGACTTGAAAATTACAAACTTATTAGATTTCTTGACAATCTTATAACCAGCTCTAAGAAGTGAAGACTCGCTAATCAGATTTCTTCGAAGTGTGGGTACATGCAGAACGCCTTGAAGAGTCAGAATTTTTCCTGAGGTCATTCTGAGATCAATACGTCCAGTTCCCTTTATCTCTCTAGTGAAATTATCTGTCAGGCTCACGCTTCCTTCATCTTGTTCCTGATAGGATTTAAACTAGGAGCGATCAGTACATATGTGAATATTAGCTTCTGAGTTTAACCACCAATCTGAGAAGATGGTGATAGAGTTGACAATAGGAAGAGAAGAATCTAACCTAAAGGAGTTGGAGTTCAGTTCCACCATGTTGACCTTATGTCCGCCATTTCCTTCATTTCCTCTTGGTTGAGTTTTGACAGGTTCTTTCTTCCGGTTGAAACATTGAGGCGCCATGTGATTCGTTCTTTCGTAGACGTAGCAGAATCTTCCATCAGTCTTCTGGCCAAAGGTTTTGGGTTTGAAGGAGGAAGATTGAGAAGGTTTGAAAGAAGTAGATCTTGCATAGGGAGAAGAATGAAAATGATTGGGTTTTTTGAACTTCTTACCCTTGGGATTCATAAATTTACGCTTAGGCTTATCCTCCACCAAGTTCACTTTAGCTTTCATTTCTGACTTGGTTTTAGAGTTTTGCCTATGCTGATCTTCTATGTGAATAGCTTTTAGGGCTTGAAAAAGGGTTAGGTCACCTTACTTGTAATGGAGGTCTTCAGCAAAGGTTGACCAGGAAGGATGGAGTTTGTTAATAAGACAAGACACCTTGTAATCGTCGGAGGATTGATTTCCTTTCGATTGAAGGTGTCGGATATAATCTGGAAATTCATGAAGTTGATCATTGATAGGTTTACTATCAGTCATCATGAATTTATTGGAGGAGGAGGTGAATCTTTCGAGAGCTATCCATAGTTCTTTAGCACTCTTATATTCATAATAAATGTCATATAGACTATCAGAGAGTGCACTAAGAATCCTACGGAGATAATGATAGTCAATTTCCTCAGGTTTTAATAGATGTAGGAGGAAGGAGTTGTAGGAGGAGTTTCAATAAGAGAAGATCCAACAGATGAAAGTTTAGGAGAAGATGCATGAATGGTGTCATTTATGATTGATATAAGACTTAAGTGGTTAACCAGTTCTTTATTTGGTTTGCCCATCTCTTAAAGTATGTGTCAGAAAATTTCTCCGGTTTGACACCCTCGAAATGATCAGGGTTGGCCATAGTGACGGGATGTGCTACCTGAATTCTGTATTTCAAAATTATTTTGATAATGTCAGAATTTAGTTATATTGGTAGCTTTTAGATTAGGGTTTGCAGAATAAAAATGTATACTTTTTAATTATGTGTCAAATAATTCAAATAAGATACAACAAGATATAGACTAACAAGAATTAATTAATAATTGACTTGCAAGAATAAATAATCCTTATAGCAAATTTCACAAAACTAAACAATTTTAATTAGCCAAATTTTATTGCAAGAAGCAGTAAATTAATTGATGCATGCATGTAAAATCTTGCAATAAGAGTTTATAATATATATATTTAAATAAGACAAGATTTAAATAATTTAAATTATATTGTAAAATATTTTCTTTTGTAACAAAAAATTAATAAGATGTTATAATGAAAACAAATGATTAAAGTTTGTAATGAAAAGAATTTGGCCTTGTAATAATTACTAAATATAAATTTGTAATAAAATAAATTTATTCAGATTTTCTAGGATCTTATATTGAAAGATTTGGCCTTGCAATAATTAGAACAAATAGATTTTGCTTTGCAATAAATTAAAAGAGATTAAAATTAGATTAGATTTTAAGAAATCTTACAACAGAATAACTTATAACAGTATGTTAAGATAAAATCTAAATAGTTTGGAAAGATTTAATACAATAATTTTGTAATGAAAAATTTAATACAAATCTTTTAAGGATAAATGAAAATTTGAAATACGATCTTTTAAATGATTTGGTAAGAACTTATAAAATATAAACTGTAAGAATGAAAAAAAATTCTTTTAAGATTTTTTAAATAATTATCTTTACTTACAGGGATAATTTTTTTTACTTTCACGAAAAATTATATATTGCATGAAGCAAACATTAATTATATTGCATGAAATAATCAGATAAGATCTTTCTTCTAGATTGTAGTAAATTTAACTAGATTAAAACATGAAACAAATATAAATCCTTAAATTTATAAATTACTTGTCCTAAGCATGCAACTGAAATATAGAATCAAGAGAAAACAAAAAGCTGGCCTGGGGTGACGTAGTCGTGCAGACGCACTGCCCTAGAAAAAAGATGGTCGGTCCCTCGTCCGGACCTTGAAATTGACCTCCTCTCATAGCGGTTAAAACTTCCCAGTAGTACATCAGCACCCAACTCAGGACGATGAGTCAGGCCTCTGCTCAGACAGAGATTCGTTACCGTAAATGGAAAAACAACGTTGAGAAAGCAGTAAAATCCGATTGTAAGAACACAATTATTTTTCTTTCAGCAGAATGTAAGACATTTGTGGGAGAAGGATAGCAGATTGATTTCTGTTTCATGTAAAAGATACGTGCAGAGATAGGGTATTTATCACCCTCTGCAGATCTTTCAGTCTGTAACAGCCTGGGAGAATCTGTGATCATGCGCGAGTGGTTGCAACGTGCAGATTCGATTCTCTTGAACGGGTCCAACTCTACCCGAAAAAATCTCAATAGAATTTTAAAATAAAAAATTAAAAATCAAAAATAAAAAAATTAGCAGAATGTAAAAATCGAAAAACAACGTTGAGAAAGCAGTAAAATCCGATTGTAAGAACACAATTATTTTTCTTTCAGCAGAATGTAAGACATTTGTGGGAGAAGGATAGCAGATTGATTTCTGTTTCATGTAAAAGATACGTGCAGAGATAGGGTATTTATCACCCTCTGCAGATCTTTCAGTCTGTAACAGCCTGGGAGAATCTGTGATCATGCGCGAGTGGTTGCAACGTGCAGATCCGATTCTCTTGAACGGGTCCAACTCTACCCGAAAAATCTCAACAGAATTTTAAAATAAAAAATTAAAAATCAAAAATAAAAAAATTAGCAGAATGTAAAAATCGAAAACAACGTTGAGAAAGCAGTAAAATCCGATTGTAAGAACACAATTATTTTTCTTTCAGCAGAATGTAAGACATTTGTGGGAGAAGGATAGCAGATTGATTTCTGTTTCATGTAAAAGATACGTGCAGAGATAGGGTATTTATCACCCTCTGCAGATCTTTCAGTCTGTAACAGCCTGGGAGAATCTGTGATCATGCGCGAGTGGTTGTAACGTGCAGATCCGATTCTCTTGAACGGGTCCAACTCTACCCGAAAAATCTCAACAGAATTTTAAAATAAAAAATTAAAAATCAAAAATAAAAAAAATGTAGCAGATCCAACAAGCCACTGAATCGAACTGCATTCGTGTCCGCCGGTTTGATTCAGCGCGCGCGTGTGGGGATGTGGCCCATGGCCCAACACTCATAACAATAAGCATGAGAGAAGTTGATATATATACTTCTCAACCTCCTATCTCCTATTCAATGTGAGACTAAACTCAAGGCAAATAACAGAAAAACTTAAGTTTCCCCTCCAACTCAAAACGCATCCAACAAGAAAAGCATTGCTGAAATGCTGGGAGTCTCCATTGGATCCTTAAATATCAGATACCTAGGAGTACTCCTCTCCAGTGTCTATCCAAAGACAAGCCACTATTCTCCTCTAATAGATAAAGTGAGAGGTTAAATAGAAGGCTGGCAGTTACATTATCTTTCTTTTGCAGGCACAGCTGAATTAATCAAAGGAATGTTACATGACTTGTTGAGTTACTGGACATTCACCTTCAAGATATCAGGTACAGTGATAAAGGAATTGGAGAGACTACTTTCTAAATTTATATGGAGTGGCTAAATGCACGTTTGGAGCTGGCAAGATATTTGCAAACCAAAATCAGAAATGGGTGATGGGCTTAGAAAAATCAGAGATATGAATCAAGCTTCAAGTATTCGATTGGTATGGAGGCTATGTACATCACAGTCATTGCGGTCTCAGTGGCAAACTACTTGAATGGTGCTCACTATATCAAGAAATTGCTTCCTTGTTAGATTCTGGAACATGAAAATAGATATTTTCTTTAAAGAATCAAGCATTGTCAAATTTGATTAAAATCATAAGCAATGGATCAATAACTTCTCTGCACTAAGATACATGGATCCCAGGTCATAGACTGATAGTACTTCTGTCTGTGTCACGCCCGCAAACCAAAATTCAATAATGCGGGATGCGACAAAAGTTATTGACGTATTTTTTTCCAAAACACGCTAAGCCTCAGTATATAAAATTAAATACAATAATCATAAATATCTCCAGCTTTATTACACAAGTATTAAAGTATCACAAAATTCATGATTTATTACAATCAAGTAAACTAAGAGAAAAATTAAAAAAAAAACAAAGCAATAAAACATAAGAGTCCTCGTGAGCTGGAAAAGAAGAAAGGTATGTCCATTACTAGAGCTCTGCAATATGTTCAAAGTACTCTTGATTATGCGGAGTCTCTGAACCTGGACCTGAGCACGCAAACTCAGGGTCGTCAGAAAGTGACCTAGTGAGTTGTAAAATGAAGGAAGCAGTAGTATAACACAATATAATAACAGTCTATACTTTAGAACTATATTACGACACAATAACAATCAGCACAAGCTGAGTCATAACAAAGTCAATCTGTAGTAGGATTTCTTATGTCAAGAGTTTATCAATGTATATCTGTTATTAAAGTGTCAATATTTGAAATTGATCGGTGAGGTGATATGTTATTAATGTGTAGTTATTGTTTGAAATTGACAATTTGAGACATTATTTGTTTTAGGTGGGTTCCACGCATACCCGAAATCATGACTCATGTTCCTGGTATTGAACCAGGATGTACCATTAGGTACTCATAATATAAACAATATAAACAAGGTGGGATGTCAGTCATCTTCGGGTTGCACAACATGTATCCTAAGTTCACCCAAAATACAGATGTTGTCTCACCAAGCAATTTTTCCCACTCTGTTGTAAATTGTTTAATGTCTATGTCACCTATATCACTGGGTCTGATCAATAATAGGGTTTATATTAGTATACAATTTAACATGAATTTCTCCAGTGATTTTGATAACACAATTTATGTCATTATCATGTCATAGTCATGTATAACTGGTCAATTTCTTTCAAGAAAATCACTGTAATGTTAAAAAACCAATAACTTGATTTTTTTAGAATCTTTCACTAATTATAGTTATTATTAAATATTTTCTAAATAACAACAATTAATAATTCTAATAATATAATTTCCCGCATCAATAATTATTTACTTGAAATGTTTATAATAATTTCATTCCATCACAAAATGAATAATTCAAGGCAAATATTTAACTATTGTACAAGAAATTAAATTATGAAAATCCACAATTTCTAAACACTTTTACATGCTAGAGAATTAATAAGAAATTAAAATAACATACACATTAAATACATAATTTGCACAATAAATTAATTCACCATAATAGTACATCTTATTTAGAATAGACAAAAACACTCACTGAGCTTACCTATGAATCCAGATATCGAATTAGTGGGTAAATTATGGGAACCTACATTTAATTAACTACTTTAAATAATTATTAAATTAGTGCATTGATTTAGAATTGGGGATCGAGTTTCACTTACTATCCGTGCGATGTTTGTAGATGTATAGCCCGATTTTCTACTGTTTCGCACCTTGAAAATGTTGGAATTGAAGAATATAAAGGTGAATCTTCGAGTTGAATTATGGCAAGATCCGTTGATCGAATCAACCGGATGATGGTTGGAGTGTGTTCTCCTTCCATTTGTGATGAACGTGGTATATTCACATGTTCAATTCCGACTTCGAATGAATGAGATATTCAAGTCCAAAGATTGCCTAATTCAAAGCCAAAAGGGACTAAAGTTAGCTACAAGCATTTAGTCCCACATTGGTCGTGGGATGGAAACTCATGGTGTATAAATAGAGAAAATTGAGAACAAAGGGTGTGCCCTTTGGGTACTTGGAGTTTTCACGCGCGAAAAGGAGGGAACTATGCACGTACATACGTACGTGCGCGCACGCGCGCCGCCGCTGGCGCCGGGGTCGGGCACGGGCTCGGGTCCGGGTCTACTGGGCTCGGGTCTGAGTCTGAGTTCCCTACCTGGCCTGATTCTTTTTGAATCAGGTTCCAAGGACCCGCTCTTGTTGCGAACCTGTTGGACTGCCAAAGGTTGCGAAAGGTTGCGCACTGTTGGACAACCAAAGGTTGCGAAACAGTCCGCTCCGCGTCAACGGTTGCGACTGTTGGGCTGCCAATAGACACGTCTGCTGGGCCAAAGGTTGCAACCTTTGGTTTGGGTTCAAACCTGTTGGCCCTCTCCTGGAAAGCTATATATAGCCCTCCATATTCTCAATTGAAACACACACCAAAACACCAATCTTCTCTTCTCTCTCTAAATTCTGAACTGCAAATTAAGTTTTGTGTTCTGAATTAGGAAGTAGAGTTCTGAAGTGAAGTGACTTCAAAAAAAGGGAAGTGGGAAATCCGTAACTCGGTTTCCGAAGCGACTTCCAACGGAGATTCTGCAAAATTGTTCTGAAAGAGGAATCAGAAAATTCAACATATTCTTTTATAAGATTGTTGTCTGAATCTGGTACTTCTGAAGAAAGATATTCTTCTACCTTCCATCGTCCTCAACAGTGGGTGCTCCTCCAGAAGAGTAAAGGCAAATATTCGTTTGAAATTTGTCCTTGTACTGCTGCTTCAACGATCCTGTGAAGGTACTGGTTGACTACGGTTCGACCGTACGGTGATTTGGTAGTGCTATCCAAATACCGTGAAAGAGTGTTGTATCTTGGGAAACCAGCATCCATTATCCCGTTAGCACCGGTGCGGGGGACGTAATTGTTTTAAGGAGATTCGCTCTAAGCGTACCTCACTCTAAATACTGTATAAGTGGATTAAGTCCTTTATACAGGGGATATACTTTATAGTATATCGAGACTGACTTGGATTCAGTCAAATTGGTGCTTTAACCAAGGAAGGAAATTGAAAGGTGGTTCTTAAATTAAGGAACGTTCTATTGAACGGAAAACCTCCCACCTGATATTTGCCGACCTGGCCAATT
This sequence comes from Agave tequilana, assembly GCA_038442645.1. Taxonomy (NCBI): domain Eukaryota; kingdom Viridiplantae; phylum Streptophyta; class Magnoliopsida; order Asparagales; family Asparagaceae; genus Agave; species Agave tequilana. The sequence continues at coordinate 122,230 of JAVJIF010008332.1, read as the reverse complement.
AGATTATTGATATCTCAGTGATCTTGATTAGTTGTCATATTGATTCTTGTTAAGCAGAATATCCAACAATTTTAAGACAATTATCTATTGAAGTTTCTTACTTCTGTTCTGCTTGAACTTGCAGAAGATGTCTGAGACTAATCAAGATAGCTCAAGTAAGGCACCAAACATGCAAGCTTTGATGCCAACTCCACTTCTTAACCCGAAGCCGGAGAAGCCAGGAAAATTTGATGGCACAGAATTTAAGAGGTGGCAACAGAAGATGATCTTCTACTTGACCACTCTTCATCTGGCCAGATTCCTGCAAGAAGATCCACCAGAGCCTGCAACTGATGCATGGACTCAATGTGACTTCCTTTGCCGAAATTATATTTTAAATGGACTGGATGATTCTCTTTACAATGTCTACAATCCTATAACAACGGCAAAGAAGTTATGGGCCAGTCTTGACAAGAAGTACAAGACTGAGGATGCTGGTACCAAGAAGTTCGTCGTAGGACGATTTCTGGAGTACAAAATGGTGGACAGCAAGACTGTAATCAGTCAGGTGCAAGAGTTCCAACTTATCTTGCACGAGATAGAAACCGAAGGTATGATCCTACCTGAAATTTTTCAGGTTGCTACTATCGTGGAGAAACTCCCACCTGCGTGGAGAGATTTCAAGAACTACCTTAAGCACAAGCGAAAGGAGTTAAAGTTGGAAGATCTCATTGTGAGGCTTCGAATCAAGGAGGACAACAGAAAGTCCGAGAAAAGGAGCAGTAAGAACTCCTACGAAGCAAAAGCCAATGTGATCGAAGACTCAAAGGGGAAAGCGTCTACTTCTAAAAGCTAAAAGCGGAAGAAGACTTCCCAGGGGTACAAAGGCAAGGTCCAAGAAGGCAAGAACATGCGTTTCAAGGGAACTTGCTACATCTGCAACAAAGAGGAGCATAAGGCGAATGAATGTCGCAGCCGTCTCAAACAAAACAAGAATCTTGTTGATGGTCTTTTTAAAGACAATGTTGCAGTGGTAGACAAAAAGTCCGTGTATTTGTACCCAAAGCTAATCAATAAAAGAAATTCTTCTATTTATTTGCTGGAGTCTCCTAATTTGTGGCATGCTAGATTAGGGCATGTAAATTACAAGTCTTTAAAGAACTTGTCTAATCTGGGATATATTCCTAAACTCAACTTGGAAGAAATTCGCAAGTGTGAGGTTTGTATTGAGGCCAAGTTGGCTAAAAATTCATTTCACTCAATAGATCGAAATACAGAACCTTTAGGGTTAATTCATAGCGATCTATGTGACTTGAAGTTTATGCCAACTAGAGGCGGTAAAAAGTATTTTATTACTTTTATTGATGACTGTACAAGATACTGTTATGTGTATCTTTTAAACAGTAAGGATGAGGCAATAAATATGTTTACAACATATAAAGCCAAAGTTGAGAATCAACTCAACAAGAAAATCAAGATTCTAAAATCTGATAGAGGCGGAGAATATGAATCAAATGATTTTAGTGAGTTATGTGCTAGTTTTGGTATAATACATCAAACAACAGCACCATATACTCCTCAGCAAAATGGAATTGCTGAACGGGAGAACAGAACTTTGAAGGAGATGGTTAATTCCATGCTCGTAAGTTCTGGAGCTCCGCAGAACTTGTGGGGGGAAGCTCTATTAACTGCAAATTATATTCTAAATAGAATACCCCACAAGAAACTTAGTCTTATACCATTCGAGTTATGGCATGGAAGGACACCTTCCTACCATTACCTCAAAATGTGGGGGTGCCTTGCAAAAGTGCTAGCTCCATTACCTAAAAAGACTAAGTTGGGAGCAAAAATTATGGACTGCGTATTCATAGGCTATGCCTTGAATAGTAGTGCCTACAGATTTCTGGTTCATAAATCAGAAATACCAGATATTCATGTAAACATGATTATCGAATCTCGAGATGCTGTGTTCTTTGATGACATCTTTCCGTACAAACGGGAAGCAGATAAGACTTCTGGGAAAAGAACACACGAGATGGCGTTCAGGGACGAAAGCCCCGAGGAACCAATTGTAAATGCAGAAATTGAACCAAGAAGAAGTCAGAGATCTAGAATCTCAAAATCTTTTGGTCCAGATTTCATAGCATACGCTATTGAGAGCGAGCCTCAAACATTTAAAGAGGCTATGTCAACCCCAGAAGCACAAATGTGGAAAGAAGCTATAAATAGCGAAATAGAATCCATACTAAGAAATCATACTTGAGAATTAGTAAACTTGCCTCCTGAAAGTAAACCAATTGGGTGTAAGTGGATTTTCAAACGAAAATTAAAACCCGATGGATCTATCGATAAGTACAAGGTTAGATTAGTAGCCAAGGGTTATCGACAAAAAGAAGGACTTGACTACTTCGATACTTATTCACCAGTAACAAGAATAACGTCCATACGGATGTTGATTGCGATTGCAGTATTGCACAACTTAGATATCCATCAAATGGATGTCAAGACTGCATTCTTAAATGGTGAATTAAGTGAAGAGATATATATGGAGCAACCTGAAGGATTTAAAGTCAAGGGCCAAGAACACAAGGTGTGTAAATTGGTAAAATCCTTATACGGTTTAAAACAGGCTCCAAAACAATGGCATGAGAAATTTGATAGTGTCATGATCAAAGATGGATTCACTATCAATGAATGCGATAAGTATGTTTACACGAAAACAGTTGGAGATGCATGTATCATTGTTTGTCTTTATGCAGACGACATGTTGATACTTGGGACTAATATTGAGATTATTAAGTCCACTAAAAGAATGTTATCCAACAGTTTTGATATGAAGGATCTGGGGGTTGCTGATATAATTTTAGGAATTAAAATTATTAGAACGCCAGATGGAATCAGTCTATCTCAATCTCACTACGTGGATAAGATGATAGAAAGATTCAAGGATCATGGGATAAAAAAGAATACAAATCCTTTTCTCCCACACGTCCACCTTCATAAGAATACAGGAACTGGAATACGCCAGTTGGAGTATTCTCAGATTATCGGAAGTCTAATGTATTTAATGAATTGCACTAGACCCGATATTGCTTACGCTGTAAGCAAGTTAAGTAGATACACTAGCAATCCTAGTGATCTACACTGGACCGCTCTACTACGAGTATTGGGTTACGTATCACATACCAAGGAATATGCCTTGAGATATGGACAGTATCCTCCTGTACTGGAAGGATACAGTGATGCTAATTGGATTGCAGATTCTGAGGAATCAAAATCAACTAGCGGATACGTATTTACTCTAGCAGGAGCAGCGGTATCATGGAAATCTTCTAAGCAAACATGTATTGCCCGTTCCACTATGGAATCGGAATTCATAGCCTTAGATAAGGCTGGGGAAGAAGCAGAATGGCTTCGACAATTCTTAGAAGATATACCATTATGGCAAAAGCCAGTGCCCGTTATATGTATACACTGCGATAATCAAGCAGCTATATCTAGGGCACAAAATGTTATATACAACGGTAAGTCTAGACATATTCGTCGTAGACATAATACCGTGAAGCAGTTGCTCTCAAATGGAATTATCTCTATTGACTTTGTATCGTCAAAGGATAATTTAGCGGATCCGCTTACTAAAGGTTTAAGTGGAGAGCGTATAAACTGCGCATCGAGGGGAATGGGTCTAAAAGCCTAACCTTACCGAGTCAGCTTAATGGAAACCTCACTTAGCGACTGGAGATCCCACGGACTAAGTTCAAGAGGAAAAACTAGTTATGATTGGCTCAGCAAGTAAGCACTTGGGAGCTTGACTCCAATCCATTCTTAAGGTGCACATAAGTGCTTTTCTACAAGTGGATTAAGGATAAGCTTAAATGCTTTTAATGATGCCTATATCTTGTTACTAAACAAGTGGAGTAGAGTAGACTACTCTTAATAGGTCCATCACCTATGTGAGTATAGAGTTGGGTCGGCTCTTTGGGAATCTCTATGGAGGCTGTTATTCCCTAAAGATACTCTCTGAAACCAAGAATGTCCAGGGCCAAAACGGACACAACCGAGAACCAAAGTTGATTTGGAAAGTTACTGTGTGAAGCTTGTTGACTTGGCTTACACTAACGGCTAACAGTTCAAGACCTAGTTCACTGATTAGCCAGTAAGTCCGATAAAGCTTTCGCTATGGAAGGTTCAACACCTAGTTCACCTATCCTTATGCAGTTTCTTTTCTCAAGTACCTTTCACAATAGAGTCAGTCTCTTTGTGTGTCATTTGCTTGAATCTCCATTCATTGTGGGGGATTGTTGGAATTGAAGAATATAAAGGTGAATCTTCGAGTTGAATTATGACAAGATCCGTTGATCGAATCAACCGGATGATGGTTGGAGTGTGTTCTCCTTCCATTTGTGATGAACGTGGTATATTCACATGTTCAATTCCGACTTCGAATGAATGAGATACTCAAGTCCAAAGATTGCCTAATTCAAAGCCAAAAGGGACTAAAGTTAGCTACAAGCATTTAGTCCCACATTGGTCGTGGGATGGAAGCTCATGGTGTATAAATAGAGAAAATTGAGAACAAAGGGTGTGCCCTTTGGGTACTTGGAGTTTTCGCGCGCGAAAAGGAGGGACTATGCACGTACATACGTACGTGCGCGCACGCGCGCCGCCGCCGGCGCCGGGCCGGGCCGGGTCGGGTCGGGTCCGAGTCTGCTGGGCTCGGGTCTGAGTCTGAGTTCCCTACCTGGCCTGATTCTTTTTGAATCAGGTTCCAAGAACCCGCTCTTGTTGCGAACCTGTTGGACTGCCAAAGGTTGCGCACCTGTTGGACAACCAAAGGTTGCGAAACAGTCCGCTCCGCGTCAACGGTTGCGACTGTTGGGCTGCCAACAGACACGTCTGCTGGGCCAAAGGTTGCAACCTTTGGTTTGGGTTCAAACCTGTTGGCCCTCTCCTGGAAAGCTATATATAGCCCTCCATATTCTCAATTGAAACACACACCAAAACACCAATCTTCTCTTCTCTCTCTAAATTCTGAACTGCAAATTAAGTTTTGTGTTCTGAATTAGGAAGTAGAGTTCTGAAGTGAAGTGACTTCAAAAAAAGGGAAGTGGGAAATCCGTAACTCGGTTTCCGAAGCGACTTCCAACGGAGATTCTGCAAAATTGTTCTGAAAGAGGAATCAGAAAATTCAACATATTCTTTTATAAGAATTATTGTCTGAATCTGGTACTTCTGAAGAAAGATATTCTTCTACCTTCCATCGTCCTCAACAGTGGGTGCTCCTCCAGAAGAGTAAAGGCAAATATTCGTTTGAAATTTGTCCTTGTACCGCTGCTTCAACGATCCTGTGAAGGTACTGGTTGACTACGGTTCGACCGTACGGTGATTTGGTAGTGCTATCCAAATACCGTGAAAGAGTGTTGTATCTTGGGAGACCAGCGTCCATTATCCCGTTAGCACCGGTGCGGGGGACGTAATTGTCTTAAGGAGATTCGCTCTAAGCGTACCTCACTCTAAATACTGTATAAGTGGATTAAGTCCTTTATACAGGGGATATACTTTATAGTATATCGAGACTGACTTGGATTCAGTCAAATTGGTGCTTTAACCAAGGAAGGAAATTGAAAGGTGGTTCTTAAATTAAGGAACGTTCTATTGAACGGAAAACCTCCCACCTGATATTTGCCGACCTGGCCAATTAGATTATTGATATCTCAGTGATCTTGATTAGTTGTCATATTGATTCTTGTTAAGCAGAATATCCAACAGAAAACTGCTCGAATCGGGGTCTATATGGCTGAGAAATGATCCGAAAATCAAAATTGAATGCATAATGGGTCTGGTTCTGTTGAAGTCGGTTCGGGTTTGAACTGCAGCTGAGGAGCGAGTCAGTTTTAAAGTTGGAGCAGTACATGTCGAACGAGCAGGTGCTAGCGGGTCGGGTGAGTTAAGCAATCAGGTCTCAATTGTTGTCGGATTGAAAGCAGCTTCAGGCCAAGCGGGTCGGGTTGGAAATGGGTATGCTACATAAATTGGATAAGAGATGCAATTGAAAATTTGAGGGGCTTCGAAGAGGGTGACAACAACAAGGTTGCAATCAATGCTGTCGGCGAGGAAGTTTAGGGAGGCTGTCATGGTGGAGGGTGCAACCGTGGTCAGCGGGGGGATCCGGAAGCTGTTTGGCGGGCTATGGTAGAGCTTGTGGTAGATGGGATTGTGGATATTGATAAGAACGAGGGAGAAGGAGACAGCACAATATGAGGTGGAGGAGACAGGGTGACTGTGGCTCGACAGTCTACGGGCGACCGAAAGTAGAGGAGGAAAGGGAAGTCGGCGCAGGCATAGCTACACACGTAAGGAAATGGCGCTCGGTGCTGGCGTAGGGCTTGTGTAATCACCTAGAGAGGGGTGAATAGGTGACTAGCTAATCTAATGGCGAATTAATGCGGAATTAAATCTATTTATGCAAATTAACAAGTATTATGCACAACACACCAAGTATAATCTAAGAGTGTAGCCGAATTCCCCGTGAAGGGTTCTGGACTATCTCCATAATTTTCCTCTAGATAAGAGCTGAGGTGCCGCTATGGCTCTCTTGGTTGAATACAAGTGTGAGCAAACAATCTCCAAGCATATAACAATATGAGCACAAATATATCAAGCAAATAAAGATAAAGGCAATGTAAGCATGCAACATATAAACACAAGTGCGAGATAGAGAGCAATCGCAAACACGAGAGATTTGTTTCGAGGTTCAAGCACTTTTGCTCTACGTCCCCGCCTTCAACACTATGAAGGATTTCCAGTAAAAACGATCCCACCGGATCACTCGGTGTCGCAACACCTACAAGCGAGTTCACACTAGAACTCCTTTGGACTCTCTAGTCCCTCTCTTGTTCCCGCAAGAACAAATACGCGCAAGCACGTAAGCTTGTCGAGACCGCACCTCTACACCGAGCTCTCAGTAGAACTCGAAACAACGCGAACCGCAAGTCCGCCTCCTCAAATACAAAGTATGAAAACTTTGGTGATCGCAACACTTTGATCACCTAAAATAACTCTCACAACAACTCTCTTATAGGATGGATATAGCAATGGAAAACTCAAGTATGTGTGAGAAAAACTTGGATTGATTTGGTAGTAAAAAACTCAAGAAATCACTTTTACAAAACACTCTTGAAATCTCTCCTTTTGATATGGAAATATTGGCTCTTAAACAAGTAGAGATAAACACTAAAAGATGTATGAAAACCTAAGTTGAAAATTCACTTCAAATCTTATTCAAAACAGTCCAAGGAAGCCCAATATAAATAGGCTCCAAAATATGGCCGTTGGAGGCCAAGTGAGCAGATCTGTCTGCTGACGGTCGGCTGCCCGGTCGACTGCCAACGGTCGAAGTTTCGACCGCTGGGCAGATCGGTCGATCGGTCGGTCGACTGCAAACTGGGCAATACCCAGCGGTCGACCGCCCGGTCGACCGGGCCATTTACAGAGAGCAGAGGCTCTTTGACAGTCGACCGCACGGTCGACCGGCCCAAGCTGTGCACATCAGTCGACCGAAGCGGTCGACCGACTTCTGTCCCGGTCGACCGTCCAGTCTACCGGCAGAAGGCCAGTCCAGCACATTATATGGATTTAAAACATGTCATTTTACCTTCAATAAAATTTCATAAATTCTCTAAAAATCTACAAAAATAAGTTCAGTATTATACTTTGATATACAAACATGTTTGAGTAAAAATCAAAACATGTTACAAATATTTTGAGCTATTTTTGTGATATGAAAGTTTTGCTTAAGGCAAAAATCTGTATTTTTCCAAAATGATTTTTTCAAATAAAAAACCGATTTTTTCAAAACTTCTCCAAATATAAAAACATGATATTCTAAATACTTTTAAAGCTTAGTGTGTATGGATATGATCCACTACACATATATGATGAAATATCTATGTTTTGTCACTTAGCTCTAAATAAAGTTTTGATAAAAACATGTATACTTTGAAGCTCAAAAATCAAAACGGTATTTTTCAAAACAAAATCTCTTTTACGAAAACATATCTAAATCTTGTGTGTGAGTGTATATGATACTTGAGCAATTCACTAACTAATCTATCATTTACATTTTATCTTAAAACAAAATCTTACTAAAAATAAACCTAGACACAAGTCTTCCCTTGAAGGTCTTCACTTGAAAATCTTCTTCTCCTTCTTGACTTGGTCCAAAACAAGATCTAAAGAGCTAGACTCCTCTTGAGTACTTCATGTGGTCTTGATGCACAAGCTCTTGAATCAACAAGTGGTAGCTTCAAAACTTGACTTGAAATCTTTTGATGAAGCTAAACACCTACAAGATCTTGATCTAATATCTGAGACTAAATAAATACAAGATCATTAGTACTATAACTACACGAGTTAATCATCATCAAAACTAAAGTGATGGGCCTTTGGGCCAACAATCTCCCCCTTTTGATGATGACAAAACTCATGGAGTTATATATGCTGGATTATAGTTAAGCTTCATGAAAGCTCCCCCTTTAAATAATAAGATATACAATGAAGTACATGAAACCAAACCAATGTATATGCATAAATAAGGTTAGAGAAACATACATAAATCAAAAATCCTTTTCCAAAAAAAAAAAAACTTCTCCCTCTTTTGTTTAAACTTTAAAAATTATTCTCCCCATTTTGTGAAAAACATAAGATGCATAGACTCAATATATGCAAAAACTCAAATATGCATATATAAACTCAAAATATTTCTCCTCCTTTTTGTCAATCATCAACAAAGGGGTAAAATAAAATAAATCAAGAATAAGGATATATATGCGATTACATTCATGAAGAGAAAGACGCTAAGTTAGTTTCCCTGCATACATGCATTACATGAAAAAGGGATGACAAGCCCTAACTCACATAACGCATAATATACAATGCATAAGTGGAGATGTTAAGCTCTCCCTGTACACGTGTATCACATAAAGAAAAGATGTCAACCTCCTCAATATAAGACACACTCAACATGAATCTATATATAAAAGAGATGTTAAGTTTCCCCTGCATATAGACAATACATATCAAAACATTCTTAACACAAATTGTTTAAACAAATTTTGAGATACCATTTGTACGTAAACAAAATTTTAAGATATCACAAGATTTTTGATATATATTGAAGTTGGAAATTTTTTTTATACCAATTGAAATTGAAACATTTGTAAATCTTGACACCAATGAAAGTAAAGTATTTTATATCTTGATACCAATGGAAATACATGGTAAATTTTGATACTAAATAAAAGGTAAAACATTTGTGATACCAATTGAAATTGAAACCCAATTGGAAATCGAAACATATTGATACCAATTGAAGTATATTGTAAATTTTGATATCAACAAAATACCAATTGAAAATAATGCATAAGCTTATTAAAGTACTAATATAAATACCAATTGAAATCAAGATTTAGTCAAGCTTAGCATAAACATAATTTATACTTTAAACATGTAATTATATTCTAAGTTAAGCACAATCAAATCATATATATGTATGAAAATGAAAATACCAATAGAAATTGATATTATTTGAAATTCGAAGCATACATATATAGAAAACAAAATATGAGTATACAAAGAAATATCAATTGTGATATCAATTGAAAATATGATGAGAATCATGTGTATAATCATAAAGATCCACTCTTTTTTTGCACATGATAAAAGATATTTAATTTGAGCATACAAAGTATGGTCGCCCATCCATCCGCCCTTTAAGGGTTGGTAGGGGTTGTCAAAAACAAAAGTTTGAAAAATATTTTGTAAAATTTGAAAACTCTACCAAATAAAGAATAAATAACTAGTTAATGTAATTTTTAAAAAACTAGTTAAAGATCCTTCAAATATAAAACTAAATATATGTATCTCATGAGACATGCTAAAAACATAAGAGTTGACACTCAAAATCTATAAAGCTCAAAATTTCTCATGAAAATAATGTCATGAGTAAACAAGTGAAATGTGAGTGAACAAGAATCATGTAATTAGCATTGTCATGAAAATAATCAATAAGGCTCAAAACAAACATGAATAAATCAAACAAATAAAAATTTAATAATTTTTTTCATTTAAAAATAAACTTTAAGGTATATGTATGATTTATCAAAACTAACAATATACATACATATCCTAAACATAAATGAGTCCATAAAGTAATTCGCATGAAGGCAAGTGACTCAAGGGTATACATGTATATTTATTAGCTTTAAACAAAGCATAGCATATACATGAAGCAAAACATGCACAAGGATAGGCAAAGTAAGTGTAAATGAGGAAATCATCAAAACTAGGTTATACATATACATGTATGAGTGCAAATGAGTAATAAAGTATAAACATATAGGAATCAAATGTTACTCACTACTTGTACAAGTATATACACAAGTCTTGACAAAAACTACATCTAAACAAGTATTTACCACAATAAGCATAAACACAAAACATGAACATGCTAAAAATTATAAATGTAAAAGCATGTAAATAAAATAGGAGTTTAGAGATAGTTATCAAACTATAAGAACTATACTCCAAATCTCCAAAATATGGTGGTCTTCCCACCAAAACTATCTTGATAGCGAGGCATCAATTTTGTATGTCCATCTAGCCCATGCATCCACCACCAAGGCACCAATTCTCTCATGTCATGTGAGAGCCCGCATCTACATCAAATACAAAAGGTGGAGATTTTGGTATCCATTTTCTTTGGGTCCACGGGGGTTAGCATCAAATGGAACCCAAACATTTTTATTAGCAAAATTTATAGAATTTACCTTATCATAACAAAACTTTGTTAAATGGCCTTTGTGGTCGCAATGTGTACACTTGTACACTCTAATATGCATATGTGAATGAGTGTGATTATGACGTGCAAAATGTGCATAAGTATGTTGTGAGTGATGTGCATGAACATGTGGAACTTGTTTCTTTTGAAATAAGGTTTCCAATCTATTATGATTAAATGCACAATTGCTCAAAGTTGAGCTCAAACAATCTATTCTATTTTTCAAAAAATTTATCTCATTTTCATCAATGGTAGCATGAAAAGCATGGTGAGAATGAGAATCAACACTCTTTTCTTTTGAGAAATATTTTCATTTCCTTTTGAAACAATTTTCTTTTAAATAGTTGTTTTCATTCAAAGCAATTTCTTTTTCTTTTTCCACCAAAATAATCTTATTTTTCAAAGAAGTATTTCCTTCACAAATATCATTTAATTTTGAAGATAAGAAAATATTCTCTTTTTTCAAGAAATCATTTTCTTTTGAAACACATGCAAGTTTATTTTGAAAAGAATATTTTTCTACCAAAATGGAATCATATTTATTTTTTAATTTCTTATTATCCTTTTTAAGCATGTCATATTTTTCAAGGAGTTGTTGACAAAAAATGCAAGCTCATCGTAAGACAAATCAACATCCTCTTCTAACTCGAATTCGGAGTTTACCTCAAAGGAGTTATCCCCTTGGACCATGTAGCATACGTTAGAAGCCTTACTTCCAACATCCGAGTCGCTCCTCGCATAGTATTGTTCTGTTCGCCAAGGGAGACTATAGTGTTCCAAACTATAAAAGCCGAATCAAAATTAGCAACCCTAAATAAATATTCATCATTTAGACTCTTTAAAATATGGATGGCTTTTGCATTAGCCTCTAGATGTTTGCCATTTAAACAATATGCATCTTTAATGGTGGCAAAATAATAATGAATGCCTAAGGCTTTGAGGTATAATGACATCTTAACTTTTCAAGTTTGGATGTTAAGAATATCAAAAGTGGGAGGTGACATGAAATCTATGTGTGTGTACAAATATTGTGATTGGCTATAAAAGAGGATATTTAACTCAAGGTTGTTAGACCCAAATCAAGAGCACGAGGCTCTGATACTAATTGTAATCATCTAGAGGGGGTGAACATGTGACTAGCTAATCTAATGGTGAATTAATGCGAAATTAAATCTATTTATGCAAATTAAAAACTATTATGCACAACACACCAAGTATAACCTAAGAGTGTAACTGAATTCCTCATGAAGGGCTTTGGACTATCTTCTTAATATTCCTCTAGATAAGAGCTGAGGTGCCACTATGCCTCTCCTAGTTGAATACAAGTGTGAGCAAATAATCTCCAAGCATATAACAATATGAGCACAAATATATCAAGCAAATAAAGGTAAAGGCAATGTAAGCATGCAAGATATAAACACAAGTAAGAGATAGAGAGAGCAATCGCAAACACGAGAGATTTGTTTCGAGGTTCAAGCACCCTTGCTTTACGTCCCCGCCTTCAACACTATGAAGGATTTCCACTAAAAACGATCTCACCGGATCACTTGGTGTCGCAACACCTACAAGCGAGTTCACACTAGAACTCCTTTGGAATCTCTAGTCCCTCTCTTGTTCCCGCAAGAACAAACACACGCAAGCACGCAAGCTTGCCGAGGCCGCACCTCTACACCGAGCTCTCACTAGAACTCGAAACAACGCGAACCCCCAAGTCTGCCTCCTCAAATACAAAGAATGAAAACTTTGGTGATCACAACACTTTGATCACCTAAAATAACTCTCACAACAACTCTCCTATGGGATGGATATAGCAATGGAAAGCTCAAGTATGTGTGAGAAAAACTTGGATTGATTTAGTGGTGAAAACTCAAGAAATCACTTTTACAAAACACTCTTGAAATCTCTCCTTTTGATATGGAAATATTGGCTCTTAAACAAGTGGAGATAAACACTAAAAGATGTATGAAAATCTAGCTTGAAAATCCACTTCAAATCTTGTTCAAAACAGTCCAAGAGAGCCCCATATAAATAGGCTCCAAAATATGGCCTTGGAGGCCAAGTCAGCAGATCTGTCTGTTAACAGTCGACCGCCAACGATCGAATTTTTGACCGTTGGGCAGATCGGTCGACCGGCCGGTCGACCGCAAACTGGGCAATGACCCAACGGTCGACCGCCGGTCGACCGGGCCATTTCCAGAGAGCAGAGGCTCTCTGGCGGTCGACCGCACGGTCGACCGGCCCAAGCTGTGCATGTCTGTGCACATCGACCGGAGCAGTCGACCGACTTCTGTCCCGGTCGATCGTCCGGTCGACCAGCAGAAGGCCAGTCCAGCACATTATAGGGATTTAAAACATATCATTTTACCTTCAATAAAATCCCATAAATTCTCTAAAAATCTACAAAAATAAGTTCAGTATTATACTTTGATATATAAAAATGTTTGAGTGAAAATCAAAACATGTTATAAACATTTTGAATTATTTTTGTAATATGAAAGTTTTGCTTAAGGCAAAATTTTGTATTTTTCCAAAATGATTTTTCTAAATAGAAAACCTATTTTTCCAAAACTTCTCCAAATATAAAAACATGATATTCTAAACACTTTTAAAGCTGAGTGTATATGAATATGATCCACTATACATATATGATGAAATATCTATGTTTTTGTCATTTAGCTCTAAATAAAGTTTTGATAAAAAATATATATACTTTGAAGCTCAAAAATCAAAACTGTGTTTTTCAAAACGAAATCTCTTTTATGAAAACACATCTAAATCTTGTGTGTGAGTGTATATGATACTTGAGCAATCCACCAACTAATATATCCTTTACATTTTATCTAAAAATAAAATCTTACTAAAAACAAATCTAGACACAAGTTTTCTCTTGAAGGTCTTCACTTGAAAATCTTCTTCTCCTTCTTGACTTGGTCGAAAACAAGATCCAAAAAGTTAGACTCCTCTTGAGTACTTGATGTGGTCTTGATGCACGAGCTCTTGAATCAACACGTGCTAGCTCCAAAACTTGACTTGAAATCCTTTGATGAAGCTAAACACCTACTAAGATCTTGATCTAATATCTGAGACCAAATAAACACAAGATCATTAGTACTATAACTACATGAGTTAATCATTATCAAAACTAGAGTGATGGGCCATTGGGTCAACAGCTTGAACACTGGCACTCAGGCTCTGGCGGAAGAAGAGAGGAAGGTAAGGTAAGGCGATGGGCGGCAGCGCGTGCGGTGTAGGTGGGGATAGACGGCTGTACGCGATGGCAGTAAAAGCGGGAAAGAGAAAAGGATGAGAGATGGAATATGCAGAGGCGACTATGGGTCTGTAGCAAGAAGAAAAGAGGGATAATGGGGAGGTGATGGCAGGGTGGCCTGATTGCGGTTGTCGGCGATGACAGAGGCAAGGCGAAGGCGCCATGGGCGATGGCTACGGGTGAAGAACATGAGAAGGAGAGACATGGTTGGTAGTGCAGGGAAAAGGATGGCGGCAATGGTCAACGTGGAGATGTTGTCGAGGTCGATGTGGGTGAGGAGAGGGAGAGTGGCTAAGGGTGTGAGAGAGAGAGAGAGAGAGAGAGAGAGAGAGAGAGAGAGAGAGAGAGCTTGCAGCAAGGTTTAAGGTTAGGTTTTGGGATGAGAGAGAGAAAAATATATAAGGGAGAGAAGGTGGGATTGGGTTAATTGAAAAATCAGAAGGAAAAAAGTGTGTAGGTTGGGCTTTATTTATTATTATTGTTATTATTTTGTAGAGCTTATGGGTTTGGGCCCATATTATTTTTATTTATTTATTTTGATTTGTTTTACTATTATTATTTATAATCTTATTTTATTAATTATTAGTATTTTTATTATACAGAATTTGTATTGAGAGATATTATTATTATATTAAATAATGTATTATTAAATGGGGGATATTACCCCTGAATTAAAAAAAAATGGGTGATATTATAGTTTGATACACAATTAACTCCAGACATGCACACTTGGCAGGTGACTGACATTGTAGATAATGGTTACTGGATTCTAGGGATCAGTCTCTTATACCCGCTAGGATTTGATCACTCAACAAGTAATCCCTAGTTCTATTGAAAAGGATAACTGGAAATGGACTTAATCAAATTCTGGCATGTTTTTGTTCAAGTCAGCCTATGACCTAGTTAGAGCTAGAAATTCTGATATTCAGTTGGCTAACCTAGCATGGCTTCCTTATTATAATCCTGAGATGGTTACATGTCTTATAAGAGCTCTGCACTTTAAGCTTTTGACAAGTTATTTTTAAAAATCTATTGGTGTCATTGATACAAATATATGAGCTCTCTGTCAAACAGCTCAAGGAAGTATTCAACATCTATTGTTTGCCTGCCTATTTTCAACTTACCTCGGGTCACTTTGCAGGCTCAAGCTAGGGCTGCCAGGTACACATATAGGATCACTTCAAGATGAAGCTTACATGGTACAATCAAAGTTCAAGAAGAAAGTCAAGTCCACCATACTTGCTAAAGTGGCTTTAGCTGCAGTCGAAAATTACCTAAGGGGGATGAATAGGTGATGCTAATCAATTATGAAAAATTAAAATTTTATTTGTAACAAGCACACTTAATATTAATAACAAGCAATTAATAAGCAAACTTGATAATAATAAGTATGTAAAATATAAAGCAAAGTAAAGAATAGAGATATAGAGTTAGAAAATGCAAACTCTGCGAACACAATGATTTGTTATCGTTTGATTCACTGATCTACATCCCCGATATCAACTATTGTGGAGATATAAGCAAGATGACTGATTCGCGAAACTGAAATATGTTTACAACCGTGATCCCGCAAGATCACCACTTGGAACCACGACTCCTACAACAAGAAGATCCCTTTCGGATCACTTCTTGGAGTCTAAACTCAACTCCTGACAACAATGCGATCTCGCAAGATTGACTTTCTCACAACTAGGGGTGAGCATCGGCCGGTTCGGTTCGGTTTTTGTTAATTTTTGCAAAAGTAAACCGAACCGAATCGACTTAGTACCTGAACCGAACCGAATCGACTCAGTTCGGTTCGGCTTTTCAGTTTTTTTCGATTAGGCCAATATATTGCCATCATTTCTTGCATTTTTTAATCACCATTATATTATCATCCTTTAATATTCTAATCTCAAATATCCATTACCCAAATTAGCAATAAGAAAAAAACCTTAAGCTTAATGTGAATTGAAAATTTCATATTCTAAAACTTTTACATTGTATTTGAGCTCTTATATCAAAGCTCATATAATTTTACTAACTTTTAATAATAATAATGAAAAAACTATATTAATATAAATATTATTCTCAATTGTGATGATGTACTTAACATAACTTTCACATATTCAACATAAAAAAGATGGTATTACAAAAAGTAATGAGATAAGTTTCCACCAGTTCTTGTTATGAACTATATGATTTACTAAATTGAATTTGAGTGGGGTAATATATAGGTTGAGAGATTCGGTTCGGTTCGGTCGGGTTCAGGTTTTGGAACACAAAACCGAAACCCGACCGAATTAGTGCGGTTTGGATTCGGATTTCGATTTTTGGTCGGTTATTTCAGTTATAACTGAACTCTGCTCACCTCTACTCACTGAAAGTACACCTAGAGGGGGGTGAATAGGTTTAAGACTAATCTAATGACAAATGATGCGGAACTAAAAAACTAATTGCAATACACTTAGTGTAACCAAAGAGTGTAGCCGAATTTCCGGTGAAGGGCTCTGGACTATCTCCTCTAAATTCTTCTAAATAAGAGTTGAGATGCTATGTAAAACTCTCTTGGTTCAACATAAGTGAGGCACACACACAAGCAATACCAAGCATATAAGTATGAATGAACAATATGAATCAATGCAAGGCACAATATAGGAGAGAGAGTTAGAGATAGTGGATCAAACGCAAGCACAAGGATATGTTTCGAGATTCGAGCACCCAGCTCTACGTCCCCGCCTTCACACAGAAGGATTTTCACTATATCGTCCACGCAAGACTTCCCACACAGGGAACCTCCACTGAGGATCTGGGTAATACAAACGGGGAGTACACAACTCCTCTCTCCAATAATACAACCTCTACACAAGAGGTAAGGCACAACACAAATCACCTCTACACTTAGAGGGATGGGCACTTAGCCAAACAAATATCAACCTCACACAAGAGGGATAAAGCTCAAGGCCACAACTCCACAATCACCTCTTCACTAAGAGGAATACCAACACAACTTTTACAATCACCTCTCACTAGAGGGATATCAACACAATCACCTCTCACTAAAGGGATATCACAAAGTATGGAAGGTTACAACTCTTGGTGGTTTCAACAAATCACAAATCAATTTTCTCACTAAACAAGATCCTAATAGATAGGATATATATGATAGCTCAAGTGTGAGAAAACTAAAGAGTTTGGAAATAAAAAACACAAGGAAAAACTCTTGAAAAACTTCTAGAATAGTTATAGAAATGAAGATCAAAAACCAATCCCAAAGACTTCCCCTTTTCTTGATTTTTCTAACCCTTTTAAAAATAAATAAAGATCAAATCTTTAAGCCCAAAACTCTTTTAAAAACTAGCTGTAAAACACATGTAAAGATTGAAAATTTTGCTCTCCAAAAACTTAGTAAAAACAGCTCAAGAATGTAGGGTATTTATAGCCCCAAACAATTCTGCCCGTTGACAGCAGGAAAGGGCAGATTTGCCTTTCCGGTTGACCGCCCGGTCGACTGGCCCAATGGTCATTTTTATGACCGTTGTGCCACCGGTCGACCGGGACTGGATACAGAGAGCAGCAGCTCTCTGTCGGTCGACCGGGGCCATTTCCAGAGAGCAGACTCTCTGGACGGTCGACCGCCCGGTCGACCGGCCCACCAGCCAATGGCTGAGTGCGCGTCTGTGCACGTCGATCGATCGACTTCTGCTACGGTCGACCGGTCCGGTCGACCGGCAGACAGCCAGGTCAATCATTTTAGGGATTAAAAACTTGGGTTTTTGACTTCAATAAGATCCCATAAAATCACATAAATTTCACAAATATCAGTTCTTATTAGATCTTTAAAATACAAATATGTGTGAGTAAAATTCAATACATATTACAAACTATTTGAACCATTTTTGTGTTCTTAAAAATTTGCCTTAAACCAAAATCCGTATTTTTCAAAAATTAAGATTTTTGAAATGGAAAACCGTTTTCTCCAAAACTCATGTAAATACAAAAACATGATATTGAAACAACTTTGAAGCATATTGTATATGGATAGAATCCAATATACCTGAAAGATATGATATCTATGTTTTTGACATTAAATACAAAAATAAGTTTTATTTAAATACAAAACTCCAAACACATGAATAAGCTTTTCAAAATAAATTTTTCTAAGTATATGAAGTATAGATGTATATAGATCAAATCTAATATATATTAAAACTTGTAAACTTGTTTTGATTCTGTCTATTCATGAAAATCATATATTTGAACTAGAAATCCAAAACCGGTTAAACCGAAAACAAACATGAAACTTTAAACTTGTGTATATTGTGAACTTGAGCATATCAACACTATCTAATTTTTAACACAAGATCTAAACCATAAACTAAACAAACCGAGATCTTCTTGTAGAACTCCTTCTCCAAGTCGACTCGATCCAAAATGAGATCCAAAACAAGCTTGACTCCAACCGAGTGCTAGATGCGATCTTGACGCGCGAGCTCTTGAATCACCATGTGAAAGCTCCAAAACACCTTTGTTGAAGCTAATCACCAACTAATATCTTGATCAAATATCTGAAACTAAATATCACAAGATTATTAGTAAACAATAACTA
Organism: Agave tequilana; assembly: GCA_038442645.1. Lineage (NCBI taxonomy): Eukaryota > Viridiplantae > Streptophyta > Magnoliopsida > Asparagales > Asparagaceae > Agave > Agave tequilana. The sequence goes on along the minus strand of JAVJIF010008332.1, from coordinate 103,558 downwards.
CATGAGTTAATCATCATCAAAACTAGAGTGAAGGGCCTCTGGCCAACACTCACAACCTCCTTCATTTGAGGTTTACAATAAATAAATAAAGGCCAATTTGTGATCACACTCTGATCAAAGAGAAATAACTCTCGATAACAAGCCTATAGTAATAGTAGGAGATTTAGAAACTCAAGCTTGTGTTGGTGAGAGATTAAGAGGGATTGAAAGAAGAATACTCTAAAAATTTTTGTAGAGAAACTTGAGAAAATTGGAAGTGGTATAGCTCTCAAAAACTTATTAAAACTCTGATAACAACTCTTGTTAAACTTCTGCAAAATAATCTTAATTTATAGCAAAGACCCAATTAGAATCAACAAAAATATTTTGCTAAAAACATGCAGAAAAATCAATGAGTTATTGAAAGCTAGTGTAGGATTGTCGACAGTCAACGGTCACTCATGGTTATATTTTTAAAATCAGAAATTTAAAACTGAAAATTTTTACACTGGCTGTCGAAAGCACTATCAACAGAGTTGTCGAAAGTCACAACTGGCTGTTGAAAATCTAAGCCACTCTGAGACATACTAAACTTTTTGTAAAACGCTATCAAAAGCTATACTAAAAGTCAAAATTTCTAAAGGGCTGTCCTTGAAAATTCCAAAGGGCTGTCAAAAATCTGAGTCACTTAAAACTTTCTGCAAAGTGCAGTCGAAAGCAAATACATGAGCTGTCAAAAGTTCTTTAGCTCTAATAAACACAAAAACGTGTGATGTGCAACCTGGTAAGTATACCAAACATTACAAGTAATAAAGTAATGACGAAGAGTGTTAAACCCACAGAGATTGTATTTAATTACCACAAGTAATTATCTCAAAATCTTATTTGAAAACTATGAATACTTTAAAAAAGTGAATTAAAAGAAGTGTTTTAATATGAGAAAAGTACTGGGGCTTAGCAACTTCGGCGTATCAATTTCAGATTATTCTAATTAATTGCAATAGAAATTTTATTTTAAGTATTGCTAACAATTGAATAATACTTTGATATTCAATAATCTCCATCGAGCATCATTAAATCTAACCCAAGACTAGAACTCACAATCTGTCGAACTAGTGAATTTACTAATTCAAAGCAGCATTAAGATCTCTGATTCTTCTCTAAAGATTACATAATCTATGCCTCTTATGTTGGTCTCAGACTATAAGAAGTTATTTTTGTCCTTTGAAACTTTGTTAGGGTATCTTCTATTGGTCTCCAACCCAACCATCTATATAATTGTGGCCATCAATTATTAGACTATGAAACAAGAATAGAAAATTAGCAAACTTTAAATAAGAACAACTAGAGCAAATCAATGTATGAATAATCTTCAATAAATAGACTATATCTAAGTCCTAGCGAAGTAAGTTTAGTTCATAATTAAAAAGTAAGAAGACATGATTTTTTTAATAGAAAAACATTAGACTAATTAAATAAAAGAAAAGGAAAGTAAAAAAATCCAATTGCAGTTTTCTTCTCCTTTCTCTAGTCTCCTTCTTCACAGTTCAGAATTAGAGCAGAAAATTAGAGCTTCATTAAAAAAAGTAGTCTCTAAAATTGACTCTCCAAAATATGATATATAATACAAGTGTGCGCGCGCGCGTGCGCGCAAGGTTACAATACACATAGGTGTAACTGAGTCAAGATACACACAACATTTTTAACCACAATTTTTTTTGCTTGGTCAGATACAAACAAAAATTAGTATGAGTGGTCCCCATAAGATGTTTAATTTTTTTTTTATGTGTGGTGGAGAGAGGTGTGTGTAACTTAATAAAATATATGTATATTGTAAGTCTACCTTATATATATATATATATATATATATATATATATATATATATATATATATATATATATATATATATATATATATATATATATAGTAGTCTTCGTGTGAGAAACTTTCTCACATGAAGACCGTGAGAAAACTATATAGGAGCTTTTATGTGGATGATCCGAACCGTTCATCTTGATCTATATACTTTATTTAGACTATCAATTAAAAATCATGCGAGTCCGAGCTTTTTTACCCATACAACAAGTGGTTACAAAACATATGTTATATTCACTGTAGAATAAAGATGTCACTTGATGCATCGGTAAAAAAAGTTAGAATCGCGTGATTTTTAATTGGTAGCCTAATTAGAGTATGTAGATCATGATGAACGGTTCGGATCATCCATAAAATCTCTCTTATATAGTTTTCTCACGAAGCTTATTATGAGAAAGTTTCTCGTTTGAAAATTTTCCTATATATATATATATGTATATATATATATATATATATATATATATGTATATATATATATATGTGTGTGTGTATATATATATATATATATATATATATATATATATATATGTGTGTGTGTGTGTGTGTGTATATATATATATATATATATATATATATATATATATATATATATATATGTATCCGGAAGGATTAGAGGCATAATCCTTCTCACATACGACATTCAAATACAAGATGTACTCCATTGAAGTTGATCTATATTATTTCAAGTATCTATAAACCAAAAATCAAGTGCATTGAATATTTTTTGCCCATACATCAAGTATGAAAAAAACAGACGGCCTAAATAGTGAGTTGGCTAGTTTAACGGTCTAGAACATTCGAAATCTAACAAAAATTGGTTTGTAGGGGTTTTTAAATATTTAGATCATAATCAAATGGTCGGATCGAGAATTTGTATGTCTAAAAATATAAATCTAACCAACTCACTACTTTCGGCCGTCCACTTTGCGCCGCTTGATGGATGGACAAAAAGTATTCAAAATACTTTATTTTTGGCTTACAAATACTTGAAATAATATAAATCAACTTCAACGGAGTGGATCTTGTATTCGAATGTCAGAGGGTTGTATTTAAGTGGGAAGAATTCAGGCTCAAATCTTTTTGAAAGGACATAAGTCTCTCTCTCTCTGTGTGTGTGTGTGTCAGAGGGTTGTATTTAAGTGGGAAGAATTCGGGCTCAAATCTTTTTGGAAGGACACAAGTCTCTCTGATATATATATATATATATATATATATATATATATATATATATATATATATATATATATATATATATATATATATATATATATATATATATATATATGTAGAGAGAGAGGGATCTATACCTCAGCCGAAAGCTGAGAGAGACTCTCTCTCAGCTGGCGCTTTGTGGCTTAATTTTAACCATAATTTTGGCTGCTGGTACCATGGTCGCAGTTTTATATGATGACTGTGATTAAGTCACAGTGTTTTTATGGGACTGCAGCCGTGGTCGCAGTCTTTTCTAAGGATTGCGACTAAGGTCGCAGTCTTTTTCTGAGGACTGCTACCATGGTCACAGTCCTAATTACACTGAAAATATATGATTTTTTAGGACTGCGACCATCTTACAGTGGACTGGGACCATGTTGCAGTAAGTTTGCGACCATTATAAAGTGACAGCTGAGAGAGTCTCTCTCAGCTGTCGATTGAGGTACTTTTTTCACACACACACACATATGTATATGTATATACACATATACATATACATATCTATGTGTGTGTGTATACATATACATATACATACATAGCTATGTATGTATATGTATATGTGTATACACATATACATATACACACATACATAGATGTATATGTAAATGTATATACATACACATTTACATATACATCTATGTATGTGTGTATATGTATATGTGTATACACATATACATATACATATATACATACACACACACATATATATACACATATACATACATATATGTGTGTGTGTACATATATTATATGTGTGTGTGCGCGCGCTAGCAGCTAATTTACCACAAACAACTTCATAACTAACACATAATCCCACTTCGAACATAAAAAGACTAGAATCTTTTAGCTTTGTTAATCCGAGAGTTGAAACTTGAATAAGACCATAATCGCTTAGCTTTGTTAATCTAAGAGTTCAAACTTGAACAAGGACACTCTAATGACCTCAATAAGCACATTTTTACATTAAACACAAGAGCACAACGAAAAAGTTTGAAATCCAAAGTGAACACCTGCCCCACCTGGATTGTACCTAGCTACATCCAGAGAGAAGATGTGGATTTATAAGAGAAGAAAATTAGATTATAATTTCATTTTTGATAAAATTAGAGATTTAAAAGATGATCGTTACAATTGATTGACAAATAAAAAACTAACTATTAGCGCTTTAAATTTAATAGAGAGTTTGATGTTGCATAGTGTAACTTTTAGAGATAATTTGGGCCTTGTTTGGCAACAAAATTAAGTTTCCCAAATCTCAATTTCGGAGAGTTTTACGCATAAAGGGCCTGTTTGTTTCGTTGCAAAACGTCGCAAGTCGTAAGTCGTAAAATGAGAATGAAAAAAGTGAACTGTAGCAGAGAAAATATATTGTGTTTTATGGTATTTGGTTGATAAAGTGAAGTGTAAATGGAAAAGTATATTATGTTTTACGGTGTTTGGTTGATAAAGGGTCTGTTTGGATTTAAGGAATTGGTGTGAAGTGAGGAAGTAGGAAGTAAGATTTATTTCCTTTAAGAAAAAGGGAAATGAGTAGTAAATTTTCTGGTGTTTGGATGGTTGTTGGGAAGTGTGGTTTGGAAAATGTTTTGTCGTTTCCGGTGTTTGGATGGTAATGAAAAGTGGAAATGGAAAAGTTGACCATAAAGTTGACCGCAAAATAATATTAAAATAAAAATTAATTAAGAAAAATAAAAATAGATTGTAATTAGAATGCAAGTGAGATTTACATGACCAAAAAATTAACTGTTTTATGCTATAACTTATTATAAATGAGATTTACATGACCACAAAATTAACTGTAGCACTCTGGAAGTGAGAAAATGGTTGTGTAAAAGAGAGATGAAAAAGGGAAAAGGGGGTTTTCTTATTTTCCTTTTCCGGTGTTTGGATAGATAGGGAAATGAGCAATTATACTTCCCCACTTCCTCACTTCACTCCGATTCCTTACATCCAAACACGCCCAAAGTGAAAGTGTAAATGGTAAAGTATATTGTATTTTACGCTGTTTGGTTGGTAATGTAAAAGTGTAAGTGGAAAAGTTGACCACAAAATTAACTGTAGCAGTGATTTAAATATTATAAATACTATTAAATTAAATCTACTATTGCAAATTAAATTGTATTAATAAATTTGAGATAAAAAAATTAATAATCTTAATATTTTATTTATAACAATAATATTAATAAAATATTAGTATAAATAATAAAATATTACTAAAATATTAACTAAATAAATAATATAAAATTTTAAGAAAATCTAAAAACATTAATAAAATTTTAAGAATACTAATAAAATATAAATATTAAAAAATCTTACAACAATAATAAAATATAGTTATAATATTATAATATTAAAAATACTTGAAAATTATTATAATATAAATTTTATTATAATATTATTGTAATATTATAGAAATATAAAATTAACGAAGTAAAATATAATTATAATTTAATAATAAATTATCATTATAGTATTATTATACTGAATTATTATTACAATATTAACATAATAAAATATTAATATAATAATAAAAAATATTATGATATCAATAAAGTAATTTTTTATATTAAAAAATAAATAATTAAATATATAGTAATTTTATATTAAAGTATAATATTGTTATACTAATAAAATATTAACTCTAAATAAAATAATAAAAAATGGAATAATTATTAATAAAATAATAAAGTATTAAATAAAATATTAAATTAAAATATTAAATTAAAATAGTAAAATATTAAATATTAAAACAATATTAAAACAATAAAAAAATTAAAGATTAAAAATATAAAATAATTAAATAATTAAATAAGAAATTGAACACTATTTAAAATATTAAATATTTAATAATATTAAATTATATATTGATTATCAAGTAACTGTTTTGAACTGTAAGTGTACTACAAGTGAGAGTTACATGATCACAAAAGTAACTGTAGCAACTGCAAATGAGAAAATATGAATGTAAAAGTGAGATTTACATGACCACAAATTTAACTGTAGCAACTGCAAGTGGGAAAAGAAGAGTTGCATTTTGTAACTTGTTTTTCAGCGAAACAAATAACGGAAAATGGAAAAAAATTTTTACGACTTGCGTTTTGCGACGAAACAAACACGCCCAAAATGTAGTTACTGAAACTGGACGTTGTAAGGAAGTCAAAATGTGGTTACTGAAATTAGGATTTGGAGGCCTCCAAACTTTGTGGAATAATTATTGAAACTCCAAATAATTTTTAATTTTAACTTAAATGTAATACTGATTTCAAAAATCAAGATTTGTTTGATTACTATCTCAGTTTCATTTTAGCTTAAACGTAACTCTGATTTCGGAAATTATCTTAGCAAGGCCTCAGGTGATGTAAGGCCAAAAATAGCTAAACTCTTGATTCCTGTTGGGCTTTGATTGGATTGGGCAGGAAACAAATGAAGAAAACTGAAAAAAGAGCAGTGGTTGGTGGAGAGGAAAAAACCAGAAAATAAAAGTGGAGAAGAGAGAGATCACATGAATTCTTGTATAATTGCTCACTTTTTTGTCTATCTAAGTACCGGAAAAAGAAAATATGAAAACCCTTTTTTTCTTTTTTCTTTTTCATTTTAAACAATTACTTACTCAGTTTTAGGGTACTACAGTTAATTTTATACTTATGTAAATCTAATTTGTAATAAACTGTAACTCAAAATAGTTAATTTTGTGGTTATGTAATCTCACTTACAATTCTTAATTATTTTTATTTTAATATTACTTTGCGGTCAACTTTTTCACTTTTATTTCCACATTACTATTCAAACACCGAAAAGACATAACATTTTTCAAATTATATTTCCTAACAACATCCAAATACTAAAAAACTCAATAACTAATTCTCAAATTTAAAAAAAAAGTATTACTATTTCCTTACTTTTTCGCTTTCACCCTAAACCAAACAGACTTAGCTAAAAAAAAACACGCGAAAGAGATTCACAGGAATCATATGAGCTGGCAGTTCGGAAGGGCTCCAGGTTTCCATTTATTATTTCCTCCAAAAATTCCCTCATCTCTCTCCTGCGACCGCTTCAACCGCTCCCCCCTTGCTCTCGCCCCCACCCGCAGAGGTGCGCGCCCTCCGCTTTCTGTTTCTCTCTCTTTCTACCCGCAAAAAAATTGTTAGAAAAAAAAAAACGATCTCTCTCTGGTCTTAGATCTCGACTCTCTCTTTCTTTTTCTATCATCTAGGGTTAGGGTTTTCTCGTCCTCGATCCTCTTCTTCTCTTCTCCCTTTCTTTGATGGAGGGTTTGGATTTGGCCCAGCAATGCGGGGTTCTCGCTTCGGGACTTCAGCTCGCTAGTTGAAGAGAAAGGGAAGGGAAGAAGGGCTCGTTTCGTTCTCTTATTTTGTTTCTTCGTTTCGGAGTTTGGTAGAGATTTGCGAGGGGATCGAAGGAAGCAGAGGGAGGAGATGAGCGCGTCGAGGTTTATTAAGTGTGTCACCGTCGGCGATGGGGCCGTTGGCAAGACCTGCATGCTTATTTCCTACACCAGCAACACTTTCCCTACGGTAAATTGAAACCCCCCCTCGTCTCTCTTCTAGGGTTTCACACTTTGATCTAGATTCGATTCTGCTTGAATTTTTTTGGGGGAAGATCTCCATTCCGTACTTTTGTCATGAATTGATAGGGATTTTGGGTGGAATGTTAGAAAAATGATGCCTTGTGATCAAATTAGGGATTCTGTCTCTTAATTAATTATGCATTGTTCCAAGTTTATCGTAAAAAGTTGCTCGATGTGTATTATGGCAATTGATTTCTAGGAGCTTCTGAGAAATGCATTTGGAAAGATAGGATATTACCATGTTCAGATTTGATTTTGTGATAAAGGACTCATATTTCTCTTTTACCCCAGTGACATGGGGATATTGAGAAGCATGTATTGAAATATTGTTGTTTCTCATTTATATTTGGTTTTTTTCTTCTCATTACTTAAACAATGAATGCATAGGGTTGCTTAGGGTATTAGAGTTACGGTCAAAGTGGGTCACTTGTGCTGATGTGTGTCGCTTAAAAAAACCTGCAAAAATGAATTCATTGCTACCTTTGACAAGCATATGTGAGAGAAATTTTAAACATTATATATAATAATAATAGTAGTAGTAGTAGTAATAATAATAATAATTTGTTTTCTCCATTTACAATTATGCAATTTGGTATATGTGTTGGAATCATGTCTTCAAATTAGGATCGTGGTCAATGCAGCTCATATTGATAATAATTCCAAAGAGTACATTTGAGGGAGGGAAAACTATGTTTTTTTTGAGACCTTAAATTAATTTAGTTTGATTTTTGAGGGAAAGTTTGCTTTTTGCCTAGGTATTTTGTGTTTCTCTGATGCTTTGGAATTTTTAAGATTACATATGAGGATTCTACTTTATCATATGATTTTGTTTTAAACATTTGAGTTGTGCAATTTGGTAAGTTGGCTGCAATTGTGTTTCCTGCAATTAGTGATCTTTATGGGGAGGAAGTTCATTGTAATTCCATGATCCATAGTTTGCTGGAATTGTGCTCCTCAAATTAGTGAGTTTATGGGGCTGTTTGGTTTCATGGAAGTGAGCGGAAGTGAGAAAGTGGGAAGTGTTATTTTCCACTTTTGTTGTCCATCCAAACACCCAAAAAAATGAAAAAAAAACTCTTTTTTCTTCTCTTTTACACAATCATTTTCTCACTTCCAGGGTCCTACAGTTAATTTTGTGGTCATGTAAATCTCATTTGTAATAAGTTGTATCTCAAAACAGTTAATTTTGTGGTCATGTAAATCTTACTTGCATTCTAGTTACAGTCCAATTTTTTTCATAATTAATTTTTATTTTAATATTATTTTACGGTCAATTTGTGGTCAATTTTTTCGCTTCCACTTCCACGTTACTAATCAAACACCGGAAAACACAATATACTTTGCCACTTTCACTTCCCAACTACCAACCAAACACCGGAAAAGATACACACATTCTCATTCTTCAAAAGGAAAAAAACTTACTTCCTACTTTCTCACTTCTGCCCACTTCTTTGAATCCAAACAGCCCCTTTGTGAAGTTTATTACATTTCTGACATTCTTTTGGAAAATACATTTTAAAGAGGTATTTTGTTTTGGGATATTTCATATTTGGATTTCAGGTTTTTCTTTAGGGATTTATCTTTTTCTGACTAATTATGGGGATCTTTTAGTGTCACATATATGATTAGTCTTTTTTATCATCTAATTATGTTTTTATCATCTTCTGGAGTTTTACTTTTACTTTTTTTTAAACTCTTTTCTCATTTTCTCTTGAGAAGGAGTTTGAGGGTTGCTTTGTGCTTTTCTTAGAAAGGGAATTCATGGACAAGGAAACTCCTTTGTATAATGTCTATTCTTTATAGGGTTTCTTTATGTAGTTTGAAAGATTAGGTTTCTGAATTTTTTCTTTTACACGAGATTGCATATTTTATATACTTTGATGGAGAAATTTTTGATTTTTGTCTATCTGCCATCCATTTGTGGGGATTATCCAGAGAAATCTGTCAAGAACTTTTTAATTATATATTTAGGTTTGTCTTTTCTCTATTATTTTTAAAAAATTGCCTCAACCTTTAGCATTCTGATGGGCACAATCTTAGATGATGATGATGATGATATTGCGTCAAGTTTAGGTTTATCCATATTTATTTTGATTATCTAAAAAAATAGAAATGCAAATGATTAGTTAGATTTATCTATATGTCTTTTTTACATTAATTTCTCAGTTGATCAAGTAGGCCAATTTAGTAAATGGATCAATAAAAGTTATTGTATTTTTTATTATGTGATGACGTGACGAGTGGTATATTATGTCAAGTTAGGGGACCGTTGTTGCATGGAGATCAGGAAGTTTAAGATACTACACATTTACCTTTTAAAATTCGAACAATACTGGGGAATTTTGAGGAACACACTTCACCTTTGCCTTGTAAACTTTGAATGCTTCTGGGGAATTTTGAGGACAACACTTGAAAAGACCTTTTTATTCATTCATTAAAATATTTCTGTTTTGTAATCCATGCAATCAGGGTTTGGATCATCAACCATATGAATTGGATAGCATGGGTTGGTATTGTCTTAGATCAGGGATTTTTTGGGTCAAGGAGGTTCCATTATAATTTCAGTTTTTCATGGATGTTGAAGTGGGATATTGCAACATTATTTAACTTTGTAAGTCCACATAAAATGTGTTTATTGTGCTCCAACTATAGAATGTTAACCGATGACTCTAATCAAATATGTGTTTTATAGTTCCGGCTATTCAGTGTAAGGAATGTGTCGTACGCAACTTTGGATTCCCTTATTACTAATTTCTGAAGGAAGTTCAATCAATACAAACGATTGTGCCTTGTTTAGTTATATGTCCTTGGGGTTTTGTGCTTAAAAATTTAAAACTTCTCTTTTTCTTTTTAGTATTTCCTTGTTATTATTATCTGTTTCACAGATGATGGCATTGTTTAATGTGACTCCTTTTGCTTTTTAATAATATCTACTTGGAACTATGAGTAACACATTTGAATAGACCTTGCTTTTTTGTTTTTGTACCATCTTAGAAAGTTTACTTTTATTTGTTAAATCCATGTACTTAAGATCTTAAGTCTTCTTAAATTGTGAATTTTTAGAAACATTTGGGTATATCACTTTGAAATTGGAGACATTTTTTTTTAATTCAAGGTAGCTCTTTTGTTAACATAGCAGTCATCATGCTCACTTTATGTATGGATATTGTGGTTAACATAATAATCTTCCCTTTCATGGATGATTGAAAAATTGTCAGCCAGTTTTTTAACTTAAAAGTATACTTTTTTATGCATCTCTTTGATTACAGGATTATGTCCCAACTGTTTTCGACAATTTCAGTGCGAATGTTGTGGTTGATGGGAACACTGTTAACCTAGGTTTATGGGACACTGCAGGTAATGCCTCTTTTATGGATTGCTAATGTTTCTGTTTCTCCCTCCATCTTTCTGTTCTTGGTTAATATCTATACTGTGCTGAGTCTGAGTCTGCTATTGTGTATTTGTGGAACAGGACAGGAGGATTATAACAGATTGAGACCCTTGAGCTACCGTGGGGCTGATGTTTTTCTCTTGGCATTCTCCCTTATCAGTAAGGCCAGTTATGAAAATGTTGCTAAGAAGGTAAATGAATTTATTATTTCATCCAGCTGGTCATTCTTTCTGCTTTCGTTCTTCTTAAATTGCTCTTGTGTGAATGCTGAATGCTGATTATATATTGTTGTCTTTCTGAATTTTGTTTTCCTTTCAGTGGATTCCTGAATTGAGGCACTATGCACCCGGTGTCCCAATTATCCTTGTCGGAACAAAGCTTGGTAAATTTTCTGATCGTGTTGTTGCAGTTCCTCTTCTTTCTCTTTTCTTTGTTCTTGTGTTTCTGTTTACTCTTTTGATAGTGTCATGCTGTCTCTTTGATTATGTTAGTTACTTGAGCTCTTGCATCCCAAATAGTTTAAGCTAATTAGGACTTATAATTATTTCCTTTCCCTTTTGCTGCTATTTTGATATTGAAACTACCCTTCTGTTACATGTGGGCAATGAGGTTGTATTCTTTCTCTGTCTCTTCCCTATCCTCTCTGAATTATCGGTAGGAAATACATCAAGTAAATATGATAGTTGATTGCTTCAAAAGGGGAGAGGGTATGCATATCCTCACCTTAATGGTTCCCAGAAGTCTTGGGTAGAGGCAGCCTAGTTTGTGTGCTGCAGCGATTTTCAGTTAACAATACTGGCTGCATCTTAAGTTGGCAAACTACCATTTTTGTTTTCTTTTTTCCCTTTCAGTTTTGTTTTCTCATCGTCTTCTTCCTTCCTTTTCCATTATTCTATATCCTTATCCCGGAAGGCTTCGGGAGAGGCAGCCTAGTTTGTGTTCTGCAGCGATTTTCAGTTAACAATACTGGCGGCAGCTTAAGTTAGCAAACAACCATTTTTATTTTCTTTTTGCCCTTCAGTTTTGTTTTCTCATCTCCTTCTTCCTTTCTTTTCCATTATTCTCTCCCCTGTTATGTTCTTCTTCTTCCTCTTCTTCTGCTACAGCTGCTGCTCTGCAGATGTGTGTACCCTTTCTTCCTCCTTCCACTCTCTGCTGTTTTGTCCTTCAATCCTCTTCTTCTATTTTTTCAGTTCTTCTACTGGTGCTATGTTACCTCAGATGCGGCTTCTCATTCTGATACATCTTGTTCTTTTATTTGTTTTTATATTGCAGGAAACTGCTTGCCTACTACTCTTCTTATTCTTCTTCCCTTTTTCTTTTTTCTCCTTGAACTCTTTCCTTCTTCTGTTTCCTTTGCCTTCTATATCTCCCTTTGTAATAGTAATAAAAGAGAAAAAGTGGAGGAAGGAGTAATATGGAGTGAAAATAAGAGGATTTCAAACGAGAAGAAAAGAGGATAAGAAGAACAGATAAATAAAATAAGGTGAAAGGAAATATATGATAGCGCAAAGAACACTGCAATTGTGATAACTATTGCATACTTTCCTCATCCTTTTATATATTCATATTTATCTTTTTCCTTTTAATAAGTACTTCTTTCATTGATTGTTCCATTCTAACACAAGTCCCCATTTTAGCTTCTTTGCGTGGGTGGTTGTAAGCCCCTGGTTTTGTACTTAGTTTGCCCACTGTTAAGACGTTCTCTGTCAACTTTGTGTGACAGCTAAATTTCTTATGAAGTCTTGAAATTATTTTGATAAACTGATGGGGCTTCTTAGTGACATGTCAAACTTCTTTCATGTTCCATACTAATCAGGTTGATGTGTCTCATGTCCAGGGAATTGATAATAATTACCAAGGTTTGAAATCTTGGTGTCTGTATCAGTAGCGACAATATGTTTATGGTATCAAAATCGGCAATGTCAGCAATAATCAGCTGTTTTGCCTCAGTCATATCAACAATATAGTATTGTCTCAGTTGTATTGGCCATCTTGGTATCGGCTATACCTATACATATCAGGATCAGTGAATATTTCCAATCATGATAATTATAAATGGACTAATAGGAAGGTTAAACCCGCTTCTCATCTTTCGAGCATATTGGTATCAATCCAACACTTAATTGAATATTTTTTAGTAAGCTAGGGGTCCAATTTGATTTTAGTCATTGCCTGAGATGCAAGTTTTTGAATTTAGAATCAACTAGAGTTGCCACATGTCCTGTTTTAAATATTGGCCAAGTCGGCCGAGATATCAGCTGATATCTCGTTTTTTACCTGTTACCGATACGATATGGAGAAATCTTTTGCCTATGTCGTTTGCAGCAAAAAATGATTGATATTTGAAATATCGGCCGATAAACCGCCTGATGTGTGTCGGCGCAAAATCGGCCTATATGGATTTATTTTAATTGGGTTAGTTTTTTTGAACCCATCAGTATGAACCAAACCCGACTATATAAGTGTTGTTTGCATCGTTAGGGTTCGATAAAAATCTAGCCCTAATTTTTCTCCTCCGTGAATTGACGGTGACGACGCTTGATTTTCAAGTAAGTAGATTATACAACTTCTAATCTTTTATTTTTTAATTTCATGAAATAACTTATTTATTGCACGACCCACAATTGCATGCAAATGTACATTATTTTTTTACCATCTTTGCATGCATATTACATCATTTTTATTTGGTAGATGATATCTGTGACACTAAATCAACTTTTAGTTATCAATATTTCATTATATAGTGTCCGATATGAACGCCCGATATGCGCGCGTATTCCCGATATCTCCCCCGATATCCGATATGAAAAACCCCCCATCCGATACGACCCCCATATCCGATATTTGGAACCACATGTTCAGTAAGTTTGGAATTCCAAGTGTCAGCCTATGTTATACAAAAAAAAATATGGTCTAAATTGAATGAAGGTAAGCCTGGACAACTTGGAATTGTTGATATGTTGATCTGTAATTAATGCATAGTAGTCTATTGGATAATAGTCATGTGTCAGCTTAAGAATTAGCAACCTTGATGACAGGGAACTGCATGGCGAAAGTCAAATACCAATTTATTACCTAGTTAAGATATTTTTTTGGCTTCATGCAAGTTCACACTTACAGAAGCTGTATATTTGTTTACCAATTCTAACTTTCACCTTTTGAGGTTTTGGAATGGCAAACACAAGCCTGTGAAATTTATAACCAACAGGTTGATTCCTTCCTACCTATCTCTAACCATCCTTTCCGCTTTACCCATTATGGGTGTAAAATAGCAGTTTTGTTGATCAATCTGGAGTTTATTGATGTTGTTGAGTTTCAACACTTAAAATTGTACTCTGCCATTATTTTTGCTTCACTATTTTGTTTCCAGTGTTTTTTTGTACTCCTCCCCTTATAAGGTTTGGGATATTTTACTGTTAGCAAATAAACCCCTAAAGATAATTATTCATTAGAGAGAACTCAATATATATAGAGTACAAAGTTGGATATGGGTAATGGGCCCAAGCAAAATAACCCAACTACCCAATATTTACTATCAAAATTAACACTCTCCCTCAAGCTGGATCATAGATATTTATCATGCCCAGCCTGCTACATAAGTTAGAAAACACCTTCGGTGAAACCGCTTTGTTAAGAAGATCTGCAAAATGCTTCGATGGTGTAAACGGGAGGGAAACTACCTTCTTGGTCCAAGCATCTCTGACTAAATGACAATCAATCTCAATGTGCTTGGTCCTCTCATGAAATACATGGTTCTGGGAAATATAAATCGCAGATTGATTATCACAATGCGTAGACATAAGTTCAGGCTGTCTAAAACTAAGCTCCATCGTCAGCCACATCATCTTGCAAGCAGTATGAGCCATAGCTCTATATTCAGCCTTTGCACTAGAGCGAGATACCACATCTTGTTTCTTGCTCCTTCAGGTGACAAGATTTTCTCCAACAAAAGTGCAATATCCAGTGGTAGATTTCCTCTCCCTTTGTTACCAGCATAACTAGAATAAGAGTACCCAGAAATGCGTACGTGCCCATGTTTTTGTACAACAGACCTTTCCCTGGAGAGCTTTTAACATAAGCCATACTTAGTGCAGCCGTCCAATGAACCTCTTTAAGCTGATGCATGAATCTACTCAGTACCCTAACAACAAAGGTTATATCTGGCCTCGTATATGTGAGATATATCAATTTTTCAATCAATATTCTGTACCTCCCCTCCTTGGATCATCAAGAGTGTGACTACCATCAAACCACAAGTCTACATTGGCTTTCACTGGAGTACTAGCAGGTTTACACACAAAAGTCTCGTCTCCTCGAGAAGATCCAGAGCATACTTTCTTTGAGAGAGAAGTACACTATGTTTTTGGTGTGCAACCTCAATTCCTAGAAAGTATTTAGGCTTTCCCATTTCTTTGGTCACAAAATGACGCCTAAGATACTCCTTTGTTTCCATTAGGCCAGCTGAATCATTCCTAGTCAGCAGAATATCATTAACATACACTGCCAGATTTACGAAGCTAGACTTAGTATGCCGAACAATGATAGAGTGATCTGAGTGACAACGATGAAAACCAATACTAGAAATGGTGATGCAAACTTCTCAAACCACGCCCGTGGATTCTGCTTGAGTCCATATATTGTCTTCTTGAGACGACAAATTTTATTTACCCTCTGAGCAACATAGCCCAGAGGTTACTCTATATATACCTCCTTCAAATCACCATATAAGTAGGCATTCTTGACATCTGACTGGAACAAGGTCTCTACAGGTTTACAACAATAGAGAATAGAATCCTGATGGAGTTCAATCGAGCAACTGGTGAAAAGTCTCAAAGTAATCCACACCATATGTCTAAATATAACCTTTGACAACAAGTCTGGCCTTATACGATCAACCGAACCATCTGGGTGATACTTAAAAGTATTGACTCAATGACAACCCACAACAACCGCATTTGTGTGTGCAAAGACCAACTCTCACGTTCCTTGAGAAACAAGAGCATCCATCTTATCATTCATGGCCTGCTTCCAGGCAGGTACCAATATAGCTTCTCATATGACCTGGGTATAGACACAGAAGACAATGGTATGGTAAACTGACAAAAAAGGGATTAAGACGATCATAGGAAATGAAATGGGAAATAGGATGATCAGTACAAGACCGTTTACTTTTATGAAGTGCAATAGTAACATCAAGATCAGAGAGAGTTGCTGATGGCTGAGGAGATGGACCTTCCATTAGAGAGGAGTCGATCGGAACTGGTTCAGAGGCATGATCTTTTTGTCGATGAGTGTAGACGTATCTGAAGATGCTTTGATGCAGGTGGCTCTGTAGTGTCCTCTGATGCACTGGCGAGGAGACATCAGGAACAAGAGCAGGTGCAGGCAATAGAACAAATGATGGAAGAGGGATAGACTTCGATGCAATGACTGGATCTTGTGGAGAGAAGTATGGAATTGACTCAAAGAACGTGACATCTGCAGATACAGAATACTTCTTGTTGGAGGGATTGTAGCACCGATATTCTTTCTGAGTTTTAGAATACCCAATAAAGACATTTGATGGACCGAGGAGATAATTTATCCAAATCAGGGGATAAGTCCTGAACAAAACACGTACAACCAAAAACACGAGTAATGGAAAAATACTTTTGTTAGGATAAAGACAAAAAAATGGAACATTACCATTAAGCACAGAGGAAGGCATCATTAATTAGATGACAAGCACTTAACACATCATTAAACCACAAATATTTTGGAAATGCATATGTATCATCATGATTCTAGCAATATCTGAGATGTGTCTATGTTTGCGTTCAGCAATGTCATTCTGTTGGGATGTGTGAGAATAAGAATTTTGGTGAATAATCTCATTCTTAGAACAAAAAAAAGACACATCATTTTTCACATTCCAATGCATCATCATACGAAGCACATAGAAGTAGAAAATTGATTTTTTATTTCATTAAAGAGAAGTTCAATAACATTAGAAACTTCCGACCTCTTTTTAAGCAAATAAAGCCAAGTCATGTGAGAGAAGTCATCAACAAAATGAGAAAATATCTAAAGCTTTTAACTGAAGGCATACGACTAGGACTCCAAACATTTGAATGGACTAACTCAAACACAATATTACTGTGGTTATTGACACGAATCTGATGTATTTGCCTAACTCACAAGACTCACAACCTAAAGTGAAAATGAAAGACTCAACAGGAACTACAGACCGAAGCTTTTGCACGGAAAGATGACCCAGAAGCCAGTGTCATAGTAGAACATGATTAGGTTGACTTGCAACAAAGCCAGTAGGAGACACTCTGTCATCTAAATAGTATATATATCCTCTCTCATGCCCCGAATCAATCATGCTCCCAGTCGATACGTCCTGAAAAATATAGTGGGAAGGAAAAAATGTTATTTTACAGTTATTTTGTTTGGTAAACTGACTGATGGATAAACATGAAATTTAGGAACATATATGACATCAGTAAGGGTCAAGGATGGGGTAGCCTAGACACCCTGTTGCCTAGTACAGGGGATTGGGTACCCTGAGTAATATTAACAAAAGGGAGTTTGTTTGAAGGATGTAACAAGACAAAATTTTGCTTAGTATTTGTCATGTGGGATGAGGCCCCTGATTCTAATATCCAAGGCTTTTGAGGAGAGGCAATATAGGCATTTATACCTGAAGAGGATGCATGAGTTGCTGAATGATTGTTCTGAGAAAACTCGAGTTGACGCAGTCTATCACACCTCCTGCGATAGAACTACAGTGGAAGATTCAGAAGAACCAGAGTGAGCGGCTGAAGGATGAATATTAGTATCACTAGGTGTTGGAGTTTCAGCATCAACCACCTGTGCCCATTCAGGGCGACCAAACTTCTCTTAGCACTTTTCAGAAATGTGATTATTTCTCACATAATACTTATATTGTCTAGGTCCCTTATAAAAAACACTGTCTGTTACCATAGGAGCCACAACCACCTCCAAATGAGCCGCCACCTCCAAAATCAAGGCCGCGACCACGACCATGGCCTCTGCTACATCCAGAGACCATGGCAAACTGTTCAATAAATAGTGCAGGGGACACATCATCTCCAGTAGATACACACATAACTTTGGAGAAGTGGTAGTAACGCTGGAATACTATCTCCTCCTAGTATCTGACTCTGCACCTGGGATTGTAGTGAGGGACTCATGTCAGATAGAAACTTTGATATTGCGAGTTCCTGACATATTACCTTAGTGTCGCTGCACTAATGACAACAGGCTAGTGCATCTCTAACTTTTTTATCAGATTCTTGAGTTCTCCATATAACTCAGCCACACATCTATCTCCTTGCTTGAGCTCAAACAGGTGCTTATTGATCTCAAACACCCTCGAAGGATTTTTCTCATTCCCATACATCACCTTCAGGGTGTCCCACATCTCTTTCGCGGTGGATAAGAACAGGACACTATCATTGCTTCTCCTCCGGACTGTTGAGGAGCCAGGTCATTACGCTCATATGTAGTGTCAGCAGTAGCAGGTGGAGGCGCAAGAAGATGGCCCAATTTGTTCTGAGCACCAATGAAGATGCGAAAGGCTTGTGCCCACAACAAATAGTTGGACCCATTCAGCTTCATAGTAGTCCCTAATACAGTCTTGGGACCCAACATTCTGGCAGCTAGTGAAGAGATCAGAGTGAAAGAGGAGCTCGTAGCATCCGACATCGCAGCCAGTCAAAGATGAAATAACTTGTAGTAGCTAGAAAACAACAATAAATCAATGTATAATTGATTTAGTTACCAATAATAGACATAGACAGCCTGTTCAGATCATATCAGATGCAAAGAACGTCTAAATCAGCAGAAGAATAGATCGTATCGGATTATATAGGATTAGATGTGACTAAGGATCAATCTGGAGAAGCTCACCAAGCTTTAAGAGGGCAACATAGTTGTTAGGAGGCTTCGATAGGACCAGGAGAAGCTTTTAGGAGCAGCAACAGGGGCGTGCGAGCCATCAGGAGGCCATGACGGCTTTGACAGAGGTCGGCTCAGGAGGTGTTGAGGACCACAGAGAGTGCTCATGAGGTTTCAGCAGGGGCATGCGAGTCCCTAGAGACCTCCGACGGCCTCGTCGGAGGCTGCAGATGGCTCAGTAAGCGCGACCAGGGGCACACGATCTTTCAGGGATCCACGACGGTAAGCAGCAGCTGCGGCTTCAAAGAAGGCAGACAACTGTGGAGGGCTGTTGATGTTGGCGGTGGAGTGGAGAGTCGCAGGAGTATTTGACGGAGTCAATGGAGGCCTACTGAGATGTTGGCGAGGGGGTGTGCGACAGTGAAGAGATAGAGGAGAGATGTGGACGAGGAGAGAGGAGATTAGGGTTAGGGTTTCTGCTTTGATACCATGTTAGCAAATAAACCCC
Source organism: Agave tequilana (assembly GCA_038442645.1). Lineage (NCBI taxonomy): Eukaryota > Viridiplantae > Streptophyta > Magnoliopsida > Asparagales > Asparagaceae > Agave > Agave tequilana. The sequence goes on along the minus strand of JAVJIF010008332.1, from coordinate 84,096 downwards.
AAAAGATAATTATTCATTAGAGAGCACTCAATATATATAGAGTATAAAGTTGGATATGGGTAACATGCTCAAGCCCAATAACCTAACTACTCAATATCTAATATCCAAACTAACATTTACCATTAAAGCTAATGCAGGTTACTTGAGATTAAGGGTGCAACTCGGGTGGGTTTGGCCGGGTTTGGACATTTTTCGTACCCTACGTGGCTCCCCAAGTGCTGCCATATTTTTCCAAACTCAAACTCTCCCAGGCCAAAAAGCTAGTAATATCAGGTCGTGAGGTTTCATGTGGATTAATCGGGTTTTGGGTTGACTTGGTCCAAACAGGGGCTGATTCCTATATGTAGATGGAGCATTTCCCCCTAAAAATCATCTTATATCGAAATGGAGGCATTTCCCTCAACCCCATCTTATCCAGGGAGGAATGATTTTATCTTAAAAGTGCAAATATGTAATTACCCCCAAGTTATGTTATTGAATATGAGGGTCCCAGCTAGAAAACGAATCTCATATGCATAATGTATATATGATATCTGGGTATAACAACTAACACTTGCGGGGTTAGGTGTGGGTGTCTGGGTTTTTCATGTAGTCATCCAAACCTAACCTTAATTTGGGTTTTGTTTTGATACCCATACCCACACAAATTCAAAAAGGGGACCAAACTCGAGAAAATGTTGGGTTCGAACGGGTATGGTTGGGTTCACGTCCCCTGGATTGTTCTCTATGTGAGATCCAACAATTTAAAGCAAGGAAAAATATCACCTTTAGTCTAGTTATATTGTTTAACATCACGAGTCAATGGTTCTTCAAGCATGAAAAATGTCACTGAGCAAGCAAATATTCCATATCCTGGCATCTCATTTTTGGTATTGTTCACATGTTCAATGAAGATAAACATCATACGTTCAACAATGGTTTTCAACCATGAAAAATGTCACGGAGCAAGTAGATACTCTGCTTGCGACATCTCATTTTTTCTTGTGCAAATGTGTTAAATGAAGATAAATATAACACATTGAAGATACCCTAGATGAGTGATGCGATTATTTCCTGTTTTCTTCGTGTATTGTGATTGTTTTTCCTTCTCTTAAAGAGTCACATTAGGTTGCTTCTTAATTCTTAGTTTCATATCAGCTTGAGGTAGGAGCATTTGTCATTCTCTCTGTTGATTTTGGGGCCGACTCAAAATTTAGCTCTATGGGTGAGTTGGCCTTTTTTTCTTGAAAGGGAGGGCACCATTTTCTAAGAACATGGCAGCTGATGGGAATGGAATGTGCAATATGATTTCTTATTTTTGGGGCATAGCCTGGTACTTTCTAGTGATGATGAGTAAGATATTCTCTTAAAAGTTGGAAATGATTTTTTTATGTCAACGACTTATTATTACATCAAAATGCTTCCATATGAACTAATTGCATTCTTTGCATTTTGTCTATTAGGTGGAATTTGCAGTTTCCAAGGTTCAGTCTTTATTCGTTCCCTTTTGAGTGGCAAAGCACTTTATAGTTTTCTGGAGGTCCTTGTTCTATATTATGCCACTTTAGATATGGTACTTTGATGTGATAAGCAGAATTTGCCTTTAGTCTGTAAGTTGGGAGCATTTTCTAGCCAAACTACATGGAATCTGTGCACCTTAGGATAAAGTACGTGTCATCCAAGGGTATAATACAATATACTGAGATGAAGATTTAGAGGAAAATAACAAGTAAAGGCTGCAATAGTCTGCATATATTTAATTAAAAGAGAGAATAATTAACGGAGTTTTTTCTAGTGGAATTGGAGAGTTTTAGGGATAAAGTTGGGTGGGTTTGGGGGGGGGGGGGGGCATAAGCAAGCTTCTCATGGAGCCAGCAATGAAGTTGCAGCATTCTTTGGCAATGAAGATGCCATATAATCTGAAAAATGAGAAATCTGAGAGATGTAATAAATACATAGACATAAAACTGGATAGCCAACTGTGGAGATGGATATGGTGGACAGGAAAATGCTTATTGTACTACTGACGCTGTACCTTTTATGGTACCACAAGATACATGCTTGTGGCCCCACCCAATGAATTGCTTGTAGACCCCATATCTTAGTATCTTAGTATCATAAAAAATATCAAAAAGTAGTCCAATATTAGTGGTACAATTAGCATTGGATATCATTGATTTGGATTGAACTTAAGATAGCCTCCTCATGTATGCCGGAGTATGTTAAGTTCATTGAAGGAAGGAGCTATTCGTTCAATGGAATATAAGTAGTTGATTAAACTACACGGGACACAATGGAGTAATTTTTGATATGTCTGGTGCTTGTAGATATTGCCAAAGAAAGAAATTACATAAAGATATCAACCTTTGTCTATTTGTCAACCAGAAAAATGGCAATGGTTTAGACCTTTTATGCATTTATACAATTGTTGATAACAAAATTGTTTTTTTTTTGAACTTTGGTGAATTCAACTTTACAATTAGAATCATGTAGAGGTTTTGACTGGTATTTGGTCTGTGATTAGATTGATCTGTAGTTAACCATGGGGATATGTATAACCAGGTTAGATGGGAAGGATGTCGTTAGGTTGGTCCACCAGGTTAGATGGGAAGGATGTTGTTAGGTTGGTCCACTCATTTATAAATTTGATGATCACTTTGGCTCTGTTTAACACGCGAACCTCACACACCATCATGAAATGTAGGAACTGTTTTATTTCCACCACCTTACAGTGAGGTATTGGACCAATGAAAGGCTCTTGCCGAAGTAGTAAATTCCTGGAAGGGACTCCATATGAATATACATTGAAAGGAAGAAAGCTATATGATATCTCTTGTTTTCCCTCATTTGAATGGTAACATGGTGGTTTGATTAGTCATACATCAATATTTTTGTTCTTTCAAGTCATATTCTCACACATCACAAAAAAAAGTCGAGAGAGTCAGGGGGAGGGAGTTTCTATTTTGTTTGCTGATTGGCATGATAATTTTTGAAGAATATTTTTACCCTTTTCGAGCTAATTGGGAACATGCACACTTTGTTACGAGTTTGTTCTGATTGAAAAACGTGCTATTTTAATGTAACTTTGTTCAAGATACATTAGGCATGTTTTTTTTTTTTTTCTTTTCAAATTAGTCTTCCTATGGTGGTCGCAAATCTGTTCTTGATTTTTTGTGGAACTGGAAGTTCATGAAAGCAGTCTTTCGTCTAATTGTAAAAATAGTTTTAGTAATAGTTGCAGAATCTCTTTGCAAATATAGAGACATCTGATTCTACATGCAAAAGTATATTTATTTACTCAGTTAATGATATGTGTTAAGGTTTTTGACTTCTATGTTAAATATAAAAACCTATATAAACTTTCCACAAATATGTTCTTGTAGAATCTTTTTACAAATATAGAAACTTGTGACCTAATAATCCAAAGTTCCAAACTGTTAATGCCAGTTTGGTAGCTACATTTGGAAGTCCTTAATTTACACAAATATAACCAGAGGTGCAGACCAGACCCACAAGAGGGTTAAACCCATTTTATGTGAACAGGGTCAAACGTTGCTCAAATGGGTTTTTAGATCTGAACCCATCAAGATTGAGCTAATCTGATATGATGAGCCCATTTAAATCTGGACGGGGTCAAAACCTGCTCTAATTGAAATGGGTTCAGATCACCCACAAAGGTTGAGCCAATAAGATAAACCGCTTCACCTAAAAGTGGAATTAAGTTCACATGCACCACCCGCACAGATTGATTAAAAGGGTTTATTTTTAATCCTTTCTCAAGCCCTAATTTTGACGTCTAAAGAGAGAGGAAGCGGCAAGACGAGAGAGAAACAGCAAGCTCCTGATAGCGGAGAACAAACAATACCAGATCTAGGCGTGCTCATTAACCTTGCCTTGTTTTCTGCATCTCTCTTCCCTCCTGTCTTATTTATTTATTTATTTGCCTTTCCTCCCCCCTCCACAAGACTCAAGAAAGGTTTTTTAAACCCTGATTGCTGTGGCTGCTGCATGAACACGGGTGGGCTGTAGTCATTGAGAGAACAGGGGTAGAAGTTGAGCTGATAAATGATACAGAAGGTTTATTTAGTGATGCAAACAGGTTTAGACACAATTGACCTGCAAACCCATATCCAATCATTAAAAGGACTAAGCACTATTATGTTAATATTAAGCGAGCTGCTTAATCTTTTATCCTCATGAAGTTGGTGCACAAGGCCTATACATTGCGGCGGCCAGTTGCATGGGTTATCCATAGCACGAGTACAATGCTATTTGACATGTGCAACTGAGACTGACTAATCATTTATCTGCATAGCACGAGCTGCATAATGCAATCATTTATCCGCTTGAAGTTGGTGCACAAGGCCTATACTTTGCGGTGGCCAGTTGCATGGGTTATCCGTAGCATGAGTACAATGCTATTTGACATGTGCAAGTGAGATTGACTAGTCTGCCAGTCAAGGATGAGTTGTAAGATGATTGTTGGAGCAAGTAGGACTAGGGGTCTACCAACGTATACCTTGCTGGAGGCGCTGAAGAAGGATATAATAACTGCTAATTTAACTGAGGAGATGACCCTTAACAGAGCTGAGAAATCGGATTCATGTTGCCAGCCCAAATTAAAAAGGCTTTGATATTTTTGTTGTTTTGGTTGGGTCTATTTGAACAAACATGTTGACACATGCTCAGTTAAATTCTGAGTTCACTCTGATGGGCAACACGCCTCCTGCCAGAATGCCCATTTATGTTTCAGTGTATTTGCATTTGAAGTGCTGATAACTTTACAGATAAGAGAACTTGTAATTTTTCTTATTAGTCTCTAATTAACAAATAATTTGATATCACATTAAAGTGCTCTTAGTAAATTAAACTTAATCTTCGTATCTGGTTGCTTCTTGTTTGCATTTTTTTTCATTTTATATTTCTGGTTGAAACTTTTGCCATCCAGGTATATCTTACCCCCACTTTAAAACACTCAGATATCCGACTTTTCTATCTAGTATCCTATTATGGATGCTTGATCTTTATATTCTTAGAAGTGGAACCAAAACTCTATACTTATGTATTATTCATTTATCCATTGATCTGAATTGTTAGGATATTTGTAGTCATTGAGATTGCTTATGTTACATTATGTGCATATCATGTATGATGATTTTGGTTTGAGGTCATGCTCCTTGGAGTTTAGTCTTTCAGTTTCCACATTTGTTATTTATTCATTGTCATTATCAGCAGTAGTCTGTTGTCATTCTCTCGCTGTTCTGATTAAAGTTACATGTTAATCTGAATTTTCTATGGGTTTGTTCGCAGATCTGCGGGATGATAAGCAATTCTTTGTAGATCACCCTGGGGCTGTTCCTATCACCACTGCTCAGGTAAGGAAGGGTCTTAGAGCTTTAGCTTCTTATTTTAATCTTTTACATCTCTTGACCTACTAACTTTATTACTATTATTGTTTGAAATAATTTTGTTATGTTGAAGGGAGAAGAGCTGAAGAAGACAATTGGTGCCCCTGCTTACATTGAATGCAGTTCAAAGACACAGCAAGTAAGATGATCTTCCCTTGCTTTATATTCATGTAGTACTGCAACTTGGTCAGTTAAGTTAGATTCTGGTTAACGTAAACCCAATTGACATTTTACGTCTTTGAACCTCATTCAACTTCCTGCTTATAACCCAAATTAATCTGAAAGTGATAAGTGGAGATTTAGGTTGTGATCTGGTTAAAGATAAAATACTTGTAAGTTTAGCAGTTAAAATTTGTGTTCGAGGTGTTTTCCTTCATCATCCAGGTAGCTTAGTCACTCTTGTCTCTTGCAGACTTGGACCATATCAGATAGACACCATTTGACACATGCTAGACATGGCTCGGACATGATAAAAATATGTCCAATATAAGAGTGAAAATTGCAACACTATCTGACATGGCTCAATTCAATCGGCCTGATAATATCATGGGTTAACCCTTGAATCCTGAGTCTGACACTCCTAGTCCCAGACCAGGTTGCAGCAACTAGTTACATCTATGTCTACTTTTCATTTTATGATATTTGACATTTTCATTTTGCTGCAATGCTTTGGAGTGCAGAATGTAAAGGCAGTCTTTGATGCGGCCATCAAGGTGGTACTCCAGCCGCCCAAGACGAAGAAGAAGAAGAAGAAGGCACAGAAGGGTTGCTCCATTTTGTGATTGCAAAACTTCTAAAGAAGATAAACCCAAAAAAAAAAAAGAAACCCCCAGCCAGCTCTCCGTGTTCTAGTCCCTCGCTCAACTAAAGGAGTTTAGGCCTTGGTGTATAGTCAAGACTGACTGCAGTAGCGATGCTGTGTTCGGAGGCATCAGGTGAATTTATTTTGCTTTCCTCCTGTCGTTTGGGTGGTGGTGACCTCTGTAACTTTGTTGCAACATGAACCGTCTTCAGACGGCTACTTCCTTTTACTCCACTTAGATGCCAGGGGGGAATTCCCACCTGGAACTTGTGTTTTCCTTGCATGGATTCCTATTCTCTGTATCCTTTATTTATTTTCTAAACATGCTTTTGTTACATTGAGCGCCGTGGTTTGTTAGCTTGGTAAAACGCATAAAGTATGTTGAAACCTCAACGGTCCTAATGTATGTATATGCTTGTTGCCTAGTCCAAATTCTTCTCCTCTTGCCTGTTTATGATATTGAGCATACAGCTTTAGATGCTGTCCACAACCCTCTCGCTTATTAGTGGCTAATTTTTTGGATATGTTAATATTCGGTGCATGATTCAATCAAAAAATGGTGTTTCACCAAATTTTGATTGATGTCGTTTCATGAACCTTCATTTTTTTCAGTGGAAGATTAGAGAAGAAGCTTGTCATATAGAAAAATGTCTTGATGACAGTAAGATGGCATATTGGTGGAATGTTGAAGGGAAGGCCTCTGTTGTGAGATTCCCAGTTTTTGCAAAAGAGACATTTGGAGGCCTAATTGGCTGGGAGAGAATCTCTTTTGTCTCTTGGCTTATTCTGTGGGCTGGATTGAGATGACTGCTATCAGGTGGTTGGCTTCTTGAGATTCCATTTTGATGAGAACAGCTAATCTTCATTAATTTATTTATGTTTCTCTGTTTATTTGAGGGGAGATATATTCTGTGGAGCTGAAGAAAAGTTGAAACATCAGCTTCACTTGCTTCCCTTTCCTTCCCAATATTTGTCACATACATCTATATTCTTCATGGGAGAAAGCCAGAAGGGCAAAACCCTTGTGCTATCAAAAGGTTGACCTGGAAAAAGATTTGAGGTGTGATCAACCAAGAACAAAAAGTTCCAAAAAGGCGAATTCGATTTGAGTTGTTTTAATATCTTACAGAAGAATCTGATGGAACTCCCTGCAGCAGTTTTCACATGTCAAAGCTTTGTTCAGATAAATATTGGTAGTTGTCAAAATCTCAACCTAAGCAAACAATTTGGTATAAATCAGTTCCAATCTCAAAATCAAAATGAAATAAATGCCTAATGATTGATTGTGAGGGTTACAAAAGATCAAAACTACATCAGCAGCTGCACATGGTGGGTGCTGACCCACCCACTCCCAATTGCTTGCTCCAAAAATTGAAAAGGAAAATTGTTCTTCCAGGAGATGTATTTAGCCCATTGAAAGAAGGAAAGAAAGCATTATGTCCTTCCTTTGGCCTTTGAAACTCTCAAATGGATTATTCTCCAATCCTTTTTACTCTCTCCCTCTCTAGCATCAGATTCCAGAGTCCCCACTCACTTTCAACTCAAAAAAATCAATTTGGCCTCTACCTCTCTCCTCTGCACATCTGTATGTTGTATATAACTCTCAAGCTCCCTCTCACCTTTTGTGCCAACACAAAGCCTCATACTTCCTTCATTCAGCTCCAAAAAACCTCTCAAAGTTTGCTAGCTATAGAGAAATATGGCCTCCAGAAGAATCATTAAGGAGCTCAAAGATCTGCAAAGAGACCCTCCAACTTCTTGCAGTGCAGGTAATTACAACAACTTTCCTCCTAGTTTCTCTTCTTCATTTCTATATAAGTTGAGTATCATATGGGGCTAATTATAGTTTGTTCTTCTTTAATTAGGTCCTGTGGCAGATGACATGTTCCACTGGCAAGCTACCATCATCGGTCCTAATGACAGTCCCTACTCCGGTGGTGTCTTCGTGGTTACTATCCATTTCCCGCCCGATTATCCCTTCAAACCTCCCAAGGTATCATCAACATCTCAGAGGAAGAATAAAAAGCAAAAAAGGAAAGGAAAAAAAAAGTCAGAAATTAGGACTCAGTAATTTGATGAGATGATGTATTCAGACTAGAATTTAACCATATTGATTCATTCATAAAGTGAAAGTTACATGGTGGAATTCAATTTCAAAAATTCACACCACTTGTACATTTTTTTCTTAAATCTATGTTTCATGTTTATTATTAGCTTGTTTACTTTTTATTACAAAATTAGGAATACACAAGCTCTTAAGAACTTGCATAATTTTATCACTTTATAGATTTCTACCTAAGTTGTGCTTCGAACTATAGGAAAAAAAGAAAAATCTCAAACTTTAAGAAGCTGCAAGGTCCTGAAGACCATTTCAGGTCAAGGCTTCCAATTACTAGAGTAAGCTGGAATATCATTGTGCAATCCAAGCTGGAATATCATTGTGCAATCCAATATTAGAGTCAGATCTACAGAAATACGTAACTAATCATTTAATAAGAAAACAAGGATAAAATGTTTTTTTCCTTGTCAAGTTTGGTTAGGACTTATATTTATGGCTGGGGACCAAAGTTAGTATGTGATGCTTTCAAATTTATGTAGCATTGATATTTCTTCTCTCTTTCTAAACGTCACAAAAGCGAGTAACTTATTGCTTTTCCAATGGTCAGTCAAGTAGCTTAACCATTTCCCTTTAACGAAACCGATGGGTGTACTCTATTTCTTCTCGAGGAGCAAAAAGGAAAAAAAAAAAGAAAAAGAAAACTCCTTCCATTTTATCATTCACCATTAACCTCACTGAACCTGGTTTAAGTCGACGTAGTCCTCCAAATCCTTCTCCATTCACATTATAGAGACACTCTGGATTTTCAGTTTTTTTTTGATCCACACCATGGATCTAAACTATTCGCAATGGGAGAAATCATCCTTTTCCTCACAACTCAATTTATATGCATCTAAACCTTGAGAATCTATTTTTGGTTTATAGGCATTTTAGAGGGTGCTGCAAATCATGCTTAATTATCAGTAGTTTATCATTTTCTTTGTTTGGAGAGTAAGGTTGTAGAACCAGTTAATTATCATTTTAAATAAGTTGTTATGGAGTTTCTGCTAAATATGAGATTCTAATTTTGTTTAGTTGCACTCTTTGATTTACTATATGGTGGCTTTATTGCAACAGGTAGCCTTCAAGACAAAGGTCTTCCATCCAAATATTAACAGCAATGGCAACATATGTCTAGATATTCTCAAGGATCAGTGGAGTCCTGCCCTAACCATATCAAAGGTTATTAATTACTATTTATATTTTTATTATTGATATTATTATTTTTTCTTATTCTTATTTGCACTGGAAAGCAATGCGAGAATCCTTGCTCAGAAGTTTATTACTGTGTATGTGCACGTGCGCACATGAAAATATTCAACTATATGTACATACAAAAACAATGAGACATAACCCCAAAATGACATACCCCTAAGATAAATAAATAATTGTTCTCAGACTCCTATATTCAGTGTATATTTGGGAGACAAGAAAACTTGAGAAGCTCTTAGAAATAAAACAAAATAGAAGAATTATCAAACAATTATTCTTAAACCGATAGCATGAGAATAATTTTGACATAGCAAGTAATACTCATATCACTTTCTGTATAAAAGAAATAGTAACATAAAAAGATCAAAGAATAGGGCAGGAAAATTTTCACTTTATTATGAACTGACATTTCCCCAAATACTTAGGACAAATGGCTTAGTAGTAGTTGTTGTTGTATAAACTGACATTTGTTATTATCTCAGCAACATTAAATTTCTGTCTCTGCTATGCTGCAAACAGGTTCTTCTATCCATATGCTCATTGCTCACTGATCCAAACCCTGACGATCCGCTGGTACCTGAAATTGCTCACATGTGCAAGAACGACCGATACAGATACGAGTCCACAGCTCGTAGCTGGACCCAGAAATATGCTATGGGCTAAAACATAAGACCAAGCGCCACCTGTAACTGATCATGTCTTATCATCATCCAGCATTGATCCAGTAATCCCTTGAATAAGTTGCAAAGTTCTGTCATGCTCTCCGTGTTGAGGGACTTATTCACATTACACTTATTCTGTATTGCTGAATTGAACCACTTTTGTTTCTGTTTTGACATCTCGTCAGTAGAAAAACAATAGGGGATCTTTTGGATTGATTATGTTTCCAGTTTGCTCTGATGTTCTTGCCTCCATGTAGCCTTTCATGTGGGCCTATAAGTTTGTATGTTATGTCAATATGTAGTACTTTCTCCTTTGAAGGATTTTGAATGAACTAAAAATAACAAAATTTTAATCCTTAACGTCAGCAATAAAAGTTGATAATTATTAATTCAAAATTTTCACTTCGTAATTTATTCTAGTTCCCTAATTTTATTGCTTTCACACTTGAAGCATGCCCCTAGAAGCATGCACAAAAACTCATTCTTACAACACATGTTCATGATTCCAACAAACCACAGCTTCTGCATGATCCTACCCTTTACTACTTGCTCTGCATCTTTTGGCAGCAAAACGCGTTTATTAGCTGTAGAACAGATCCTAAAGATCCAAATGGACACACTTTGTTAGCAAAATCAATGAAGCACGTAAATTTTCCTTTAGCCATAAAAATACCACCAAAGCTGTAATGGCCGAAAACACTGAAGCTTCCCAAGGAGCTGCTACTCGAAGAGTCACAGGGTTTCTGAAAGGTAGCTTGCAGCTCATTCACTTGCGTGGGGTTGCTTTTGTCCAACTGTTCCATCTCGGCTTGCATTGGCTCTGTTTGGAATCGATGTTACTGAATCGGCTCGCTCCTTTCTTCCTGTTTCCTATTCTCCTGGCTGAATTTTGCATGTTCCGGCTCCTAATTGTTCCACTAGGATTTCTCCTTTTTCTTCTTCTAGTTCTCTTTCCTCTTCTTGTCATTTACCTCTTTCACTTCTCTTGGGAGATTCAGCGCGCCAGGGGATCTGTAATTTCAGCACAAGATAAATAGATAGAAAGCTGAGCACAGATCAATTTCCAGGATGAGATCCCATGCCCATCAAGATGATGTTTGTATAGTATTTGTCACCTTTAAAAGGGTTTTACATGACAAGGACAAGGAGAAATGTATAGTGCTTAGGATTTAGACTGCTAAAGGAAGCTGTTCTGCTAATTTTATAATTCTGTACTTCTATTTGGCTAAATGGCTAAATTACAGTAAACTTCTATTCTGTAACCACCATGAACTCTCATTTTTATAGATATCCATTAACATCATTTTGAAACTACATTTTTGCCATTTTATTCATTTTAAATAACATTTAAGTTGATAGAGAGAAAAAATTAGATTTTTTGGCCAGAAAAGAAGTAATTACTATCGCATTAACTTAAGGGACCTTTCCACATCCTATTCTTCCATCTACTCCTCAACCTTATTTAAACCCTAATCTAATCTTACTCCCTTCTTCTCCCGCCTCGTCACTTTTCTGTCAAACTGCCAAGGCTTGTTCCAGATCTTTTGTTTCATTTTTGCAAAAAAGTAACTTTTTATGCAATTTTAATCAAATATCTGATCGAAACCACATATCCAGAGACACCTTATACTTGGATTTAATAAAAGTTTTTTGGATAATATTGAATGTGGACCAAAATTTTGCTTGTAAAAAGATTATATCGTCCTTGATTGATTCTATACATGTAGAATTTCTTTCCTCTCATGTGAGAGAGAGAGAGAGACTTGTGTCATTCCAGAAGGATTCGAGGCCGAATTCTTCCCACTCAAATACAACCCTACAACATCTGAATGCAAAATCTACTCCGTTGAAGTTGATCTATATTATTTCAAGTAATTAAAAATAAAAAATTATGTATTTTGAATACTTTTTCTTATCTATCAAGTAGGCGCAAAATGGACGGCCGAAATAGTGAGTTGTTTATTTTGACGGTATAGAATATTTGAAATCTAACAAAAATTTGTGCGTGAAGATTTTTAAGTATTTAGATCATGATGAAACGCTAAGATCGAGAATTTGTATGTCTAAAGATGTAGATTTAAGCAATATGCTATTTTCGGCCGTCCATTTTGCTTCTACGTGATGGATGGGGAAAAAAAATTCAAAATATATGATTTTTGATTTTAGTTACTTGAAATAATGTAGATCAAATTCGACGAATAGATCTTGCATTCAGATGTCATAAGGTTCTATTTGAGTGGGAAAGACTCGGCCTCGAATCCTTTCAGAATGACACAAGTCTCTCTCTCTCTCTCTCTCTCTCTCTCTCTCTCTATATATATATATCTCTGTGTGCGCGGGCGCGTGCGCATGTGGATATATATATTGAAAGGTAAAATAAACTTTATTGAGTAACTGTAACAAATAGTACATGATACAATATAGGCTGGGCTACAAAGGATCTAATCTTCGATAACTATAGAGCGGGGAGATGACCCTAGTCGTCATCCTCTACTATAGTACACTAAGTAAGCACTCAGACCCAAAGCCTAAAAAGTTGATGTACAGTACTAAACTAAAGAAGCTGCAATCATAAGAGACAGCTTTTCAAACAAACAGGGACTCTGCAACAATACATTGAGTAGTCACTGCCCATGTCTATGCTGGTTACTCATTTCCAGAACTTGTTAGTTCTGATTGCATGAAATTTACTGACAGGCTAAATACTAGCATCTGAATGATAGTGCTTAAACCTGTATGAACAGTTCTGATATACTGGGAACTGCAATTTGAAGCTGATACTGATTGGATATAACTGTCAACCTGGATCAGTTATGATCCAATTTTGTAGCAGAAGTGCTCTGGCATCATCCTTATCATCTTCCCACCTACAACCTTGAAGCAATACTAGAATGTCCTGTCATAATTGATGAAATCTTTTCAGCTTTGAACAGGTTTTTTGATTCAACATTCTCATGTTCCTCTCCTTCATATGTGCCGTACTACTGCTGCAAGAGACAATCTTGCAAGGGCAGTAGTCTTTGATTTATCCTTGAAACAGCTCTTAATCAGTCTGGCTTCTTCAAGTAGGGTTCCAGTTTACTGAGATAAACCCAACGTCAATTTGCATATAGTCCAGAGGTATTTTGAGTAGCTGCTCTCAAAATAGAGATGGTCAACAGATTCAGGATAATCATTACACAAAGAAAAATTGTTTCCTTGGATAATACTAAAATTGCAAAGCCTATCTTGAGTAAGCAGTTTCCTTTGCAAAGCTCTCAGATTGCCATTTAGGATAGTGGGAGGGAAACCAAATGACACAATGGCATTCAAGCTCTGTGCTAGTTTGTCTTGTTAAGATTCAGGCAGATTTGAAAGTGAATGTGCCTTTAGAAGCAGCAGTCCATAACCAGTAGTCCACATCCTGTGCATGAATATCAGTTCTTGGTATCAGACTCCATACATTAGCCAGTGAGGGGATTGTGAGCTGCCAGGAATTGCCCTGTATCAGAGTGCTTACAGTCCAACAAGGGTTTCTAATCATGTCACGATTCAATCTACCAATATGATCAGCCAGTGAGCCTTCCTTCAACCATGGGTCATACCAAAGTGAGGTGCCTTCTCCATCACCTATGCATTTATCATATATATCTTAATCAGCTGTCTACTACCAGTTATGAACTTCCATGTGCCAGAATGTCGTATGTGTAGATGAGCTTCCCAGAAATTTAGGTCCTTCACATAGTGATTTCTCATCCATGATGACCATAAGGAATTAGTATCATCACAACATCTCCGTATATGTTTCAATCCAGCAACCTCATTAATATCCTTTAGCCTTCTTATAGCTAATCCCCTTCTGATTTAGGCTCACATAACTTATCCCAGGCCCAAGCATTCATCTTGTTTCTCCAGAGGAATTTCACAAACATATTTAAGTGTTCTAACAACTGAAATAGGGAACTTGAAAGATTGTAACCAATATTGGAGAGTACTAATCACAACTGTTTTAATTAGTTTAACTCTGCCTGAGAAAGAGATAGTAGTAGACATCCATCCCTCAATCCTTTCTCTACCTTTGTCAATTAACCCAAGATAATTCCTTGCTTTCAAGTAGTTCATTGAAGTGGAACTCTCAAGTACCTTGTAGGTAGCTTCCTTATTGCAACTCCAATAGTCTCCCTCAAGACTTATTTGTTACGGAAGCCTTTGCTGAAGAAAATTTTGCTTTCCATCTTGTTAATGGTTAACCCAATATTAGTAGCTAGTAGCTCCAGCTCATTATCAATAGCTTTCAGAGATGCAACTGTTTCCTTTGAAAAAATAAGCATATCATCAGCAAATAACAAATGTGATACCACTTGTTCTCCTCCCCTTCTAATAGGTTTATTATCTCTAGATGCCAATGAGAGGTTCATGTGAAAAGACATGAATTCCATAACAATCACAAAAAATCATGAAGAAGACAAATCTCCTTGTCTAATACCCCTGTTGCTTGACCTGATGGACTTCCATTCGTCATAATAGAAAAAGTTGGAGAACCAATACATTCTCTCGTCCAATATATCCATTTATTGGAAATCCCATACTTTGCATAATGTAATAGACAAAATCTCCACACTATCAAAGGCTTTCTGAAGATCTACTTTGAGACAGTCTTTTGCTTGAAATCTCTCACCAGCTCATGTGCTAACAGGTGCAATCACTGATACTTCTACCAGATAAAAAATCACTTTGATTTTCTGAAATCAATCCCCCACCACTTGCTTAAGCCTATTACTTAGTACCTTTGAGATAAACTTGTAGAGCAATTGGCAACAGGAGATAGGCCTGTACTCAGAAAGAGAGCTGGCATTTTGGCACCTAGGCACCAATGTGAGCAGTGTATGATTTATTTCTTTCAACAAGCTCCCATTCTGGAAAAAAGAACTTGATTGCAGTTGTAACATCATTACCAACAATTGGCTAGTGTCTTTGAAAGAAAAAAAAAAGAGCATTGTAACGATCAGAACCTGGAGCTTTATCATGATTAAACTGGAATACAGCCTTTCTTCACTTCGGAGTCAGTTACAGGCCTAATAAGCCAATCAGCAGCCTTTTTTTGTAAGTATCCTTTTAACCTCCAACTTAGAAAATGTATTGCAGTAGGAACCGGTGTTAAAGAGCTTTTTATTAAAAATGAGGGGCATATATTCTAAGTTCATCTTTATTTCCTATAGGAGAACCATCATCAGCAATAACGTGATTGATCTGATTTCTATGATTTCTCACCTTGCATGCATTATAGAAGAACTTAGTATTTTTATCACCAAGCTTCAACCAGTTCTTTCTCTTTTTTGTCTAATTCTTCTTCTTCCTTAACTAGCAAAAACCCAGTTGAGCCTGAAGGTCTTAACTCTTCTTTGTGAAATTTGAGTTCATAGGATTAGTAACCACAAGATCCTGGATGTCTTCCACTTTCCTTCTTATATTTATAAAATTTTGGACTATGGAGATATACCAGATTCCTTTCTCCATTCCTTAATAGTATCCTTTAATTTCTTCAACTTCATGATAACATGGTATTGCATATGAGCAGATATTAGCACGCGCCATACATCTTTTACCCGTTCCTCAAAAACCATCACAATCTGCCTAGTAGTTGAAGTATCTGAATGATTTTTCTCTGGATTTCTATTGATATGCAAATTAATTACAGCGTGGGGGCTGGAGTAAATTAGTTAGCAGTCTAATTTAAATTGTATTTGTTTTGCTAGTTGTCCCTCTTTTTCACCTTTTTTGTTACACTCAGAGGGAGATGGATTTGTAGATGACAACTGAAGCAACAAGCTGGACATTCACAAGCAATGGATTGTTATTATTCATCATGGAATGTCCGCTATGTTGCTGGTTCCTTTTGTTCTTGTAAAATCTTTTGCTTGTTCTTTTATGTTACTTTTTTGTCTTTAAATTCATGGATAAATTTTAAGATGATACATACATACATACATACATGCATGCATGCATGCATGCATGCATGACTGCTATGTTGTTGCCACCCTTTGCAGGCAGCTTTGAAGCATAAGATACATTTTGTCTATCACCTGGGAATGTTAAAATGGTGTATACCCTTCTCCTTTGAGAGAGATGTTAGAATGGTGAAGCTCTGCTGAATGCAAAGTAGACATCCACCTGAAGTTGGAAGAATTGATTACCAGTGATTAAATCCAATGCGTAATGTATTGTTATTTGGATCCACAATTTTCTCAAAAAAAAACTTTTCACTGTGCGTAACAGCATTTTTTTCAGCGGAGTTCATGTTTTTCCTGTACTTGACTGCGGAGAGCTTGAAATCTCTACAAACAAAATAATTTATCTGGCAGTTCGAGATTCTAGACTCCTAGCATTTGTTCTCAAGATAATGACTAATCTAGCCAAAATAATTGTTGTTTAAGACATGCAATTGGATTGAATTTGTTGTAATATAAAATCCAATCCATCTTAACATTGTCTTAAATAAGACATATCATCAGTCACAATGTTCTCAAGCCATCAGAAGAAGCGATCTGAAAGCAGAGATCTAAACAACTTCAGTACTATTCTTCATATCGGAGCAAAGGAATGCTCTAAAGCGAGCACCATATATAATATCAGCAAAACACGTTTCAGGTCTTACAAGCGCGGCCTAGACAATTGTATTGGTCAATTTTCTAGCTCCTTGAGATCGTGTCACATGTCCAATGTCCAATGCGCTTCAAACAAACAAGCGACACGTAGCTGCTTCCAGAATCCTCAAACCGAACTTCTCCAACTTCAACTCGAATTGAATCGAGAGGTTAAAGAACAAGGACAAAGTTGGACCTGAGCACCGCTATCTGCAAGCCTAATCTGCATCTAAATCTGGCAGTTACAACAAGAGAGCAGGTCAGTTATATCCTCGATTGGGCAAAAGCAACTAGATGGATAAACACCTTCATTTAAATTCAAAAGACAAGGATAAGCTCCGACTGCCACCGTGATAAGCAATTAGGTAAGCATTCAGATTCGATTAAGACTTTGTAGCCTTTTCCAAAGAAACGACTTGTATAAATAGAGAATCCTTTCCAATAAAGAGGGAGACCCTGGAGAATCAGACCCTAGCGTAAGCAAGTAGAGCAATCACCATGGGCTTCCACATATATCCTTGTGTTTGCGCTGGCTTTTTTTGAGATTTGATTTTTCCCATTGCTGTAATTTCGGTACTGTTGGCCCAAAAGCCCATCACTCTAGTTTTGATGATGAACAACTCATGTAATTATAGTACTAATGATCTTGTGTTTATTTAGCCTCAGATTTATGATCAAGATCTTAGTTGGTGTTTAGCATTAACAAAAGATTTAAAGTCAAGTTTTGGAGCTAAGCACGGTTTGATTTTAGAGCTTGTGCATCAAGACCACATCAAGTACACAAGAGGAGTCTAGCTCGTTAGATCGAGTTTGGACCAAATCAAGAAGATGAGAAGACTTCAAGTGAAGATCTTCAAGATCAAGACTTGAGTCTAGATTTATTTTTATAAGATTTTGTTTTTAGATTAAAATGTAAAGGATAGAATAGTTGGTGGATTGCTCAAGTATACTATACACACACACACACACACACTTGATTTAGATGTGTTTTTATAAAAGAATTTTCATTTTGGAAAAGACTTTTTATTTTGAAAAAACACCAGTTTAGTTTTTTGGAATTCAAAGTATATATGTTTTAACCAAAACCATATTTAGTGCTTATTGTCAAAAACATAGATATTTCATCATTTATGTGTAGAAGATCATATCCATACACACCAAGCTTTAAAAGAGTTTAAAATATCTTATTTTTGTATTTGGAGAAGTTTTGGAAAAACCAATTTTGAAAAATACGGTTTTCGTTTTTAGCCAAAATTTCTAAGTTACAAAAATAGTTCAAATTGTTTGTAACATGTCTTGATTTTACTCAAACATATTTGATTATCAAAGTATAATACTGAAACTATTTTTGTAGATTTTTCGTGAATTTATGGGATTTTATTTAAGATAAAAAGCCAACGTTTTAATCTCTATAAGAGACCTGACCTGGCTTCTGCCGGTCGACCGGACCGGTCGACCAAGCTAGGAGTCGGTCGACCGACGTGCACAGACGTGCACGCCAGTTTGGCTGGAGGGCCGGTCGACTGACCCGGTCGACCGTCCGAGAGCTCTGCTCTCTGGAAAGCCCCGGTCGACCGGGCCGGTCGACTGGCAGAGAGCTCTGCTCTTTGTTCCAGGCCACGGTCGACCGGGCCGGTCGACCGAGGCTCCAACAGTCAGAATCTGACTGTTGGCGGTCGACCGGGCCGGTCGATCGACATCCGTCTGGGCTGAAAAATGCCCCAACGGCTAGTTTTTCTAGCCCTATAAAAGGAGGGCTTTTGGGGCTGTTTTAGCCAAGATTTTCAAGTGGATTTTGAGCCAATTTTTCCAACTCTTTTAAGAGGTTTTCCCCACTTATTTTAGAGCCAAATACTTCCATTCAAAAGGAGAGTTTATCAAGAGTTTTCAAAAGTGATTTTCTTGTGTTTTTCACCACAATTTCAATCCTTATTTTTCTCACAAACACTTGAGTTATCCATTGACATATTCATCCTATAGGAGTGTTATTGTGAGATTATTTTTAGGTGATCAAAGTGTTATGATCACCAAAGACTTCTTCTTTGCTTTGAAGAGGCGGACGTGTGTGTTCGCATTGTTTTGGGTTCTAGTGGGAACTAGGTGTTTGAGGTGTCGGCGAGCTAGTGGGCTTGCGGTGTGTTCTTGCGGGAACGAGTGAAGGGACTAGAGAGTCCAAGGAGTTCAAGTGTGAACTCGCCTTGTAGGTGTTGCGGCACCGAGTGATCCGGTGGGATCGGTTTATAGTGGAAATCCTTCAAGTGTTGAAGGAGGGGACGTAGAGCAAGTGTGCTCGAACCTCAAAACAAATCTCCTGTGTTTGCGATTGCTCTCTCTATCTCTTACTTGTCTTTATATCTTGCATGCTAATATTGTCTTTATCTTCTATGCTTGATATATTGTGTGCTTAATTGATTATATGCTTGGGGATTGTTTGCTAACACTAGTATTCAACCAAGAGAGCCAACGCGGCATCTCAACTCTTATTTAGAGGAATCTTGAGGAGTTAGTCTAGAGCCCTTCACGGGGAATCCGGCTACACTCTTGTGTTATACTTGGTATTTAGTTTAAAAAGTTTGTAGTTTGCATTAATAAGTTTTAATTCCGCATTAATTGACTATTAGATTACCATCACCTATTCACCCCCCTTCTAGGTGATTACAAGGGGTATCAGAGCCAAGTGCTCTTGATTTGGGTCTTACAACCTAGAATTAAAGATCCTCATTTTTTTTTGCTAATCATAATATTTGTTCACACACCATGGATTTCATGTCACCTCCCACTTTTGACATTCTTAACATCCAAAATTGGAAGGTTAAGATGTCTTTGTACCTCAAAGCCTTAGGGATTCATGTTTATTTTGCCACTACTAGAGATTCATATTGTTTAAATGGCAAAAATATTGAGGCTAATGTAAAAGCCCTACATGCTTTAAGATCTACCCTAAATGATGATTATTTATCTAGGGTTGCTATCTTGATTCGGCTTTTGTAGTATGAAACTCTTTGATCTCCCTTGACGAACAAGAACAATACTATGCGGGAGAGACTCGGATGTTAGAAGTGACGCTTCCAACGTGTGCTACATAGTCCAAGGGGATAACCCCCTTGAGGTAAACACCAAATCCGAGTTAGAAGAGGATGTTGATATGTCCTATAATGAACTTGCTTCTTTTTGTCAACAACTTCTAGAAAAATATGACATGCTTAAAAAGGATAACAAGAAAATGAAAAGAAATTTGATTGCATGTTAAATGAAAAAGATTCTTTACAAGAAAAATTTGAAAATATTTCAAAAGAAAATGAATCTTTGAAAAATGAAAAATGTTTCCTTGCTTTCTAAATTGAAAGATCTTTGTGAAGGAAACACTACTTTGAAAAACAAATTGTTTTGGTGGAAAAACAAAAAAGAAGTTGCTTTGAATGAAAACACTTCTTTGAAAAGAAAAATGGTTGAAAAAGAAAAAATTAATGTTTCTAAAAAGAAAAAGATTGTTGATCATGTTTTACATGCCACTATTAATAAAAATGAGGTTAAAATTTTGAAAAATAAAATTGATTGTTTGAGCTCAATTTTGAGCAAATGTACATTTAATCATAAGAGATTGGAAACCTTGTTTTCAAGAAAATAAGTTCCACATGTTCATGCACATCACCCTCATCATGTATATGCACATTTTACACGCCACAATTACACTCATACACGTATGCATCCTAGAGTGTACAAGTGTACACATTGTGGCCGCAAAGGCCATTTAGCAAAGTTTTATTTTGATAAGTTATATCATATTAATTTTGCTAAGAAAAATGTTTGTGTTCCATTAGATGCTAACCTCTGTGGACCCAAAAGAAAATGGGTACCAAAATCCTCACCTTTTGAATTTGATGTAGGTGCGGGCTCTCACAAAACGTGAGAGGGATGGTGCCTTGATGGTGGATGCACATGGACTTGATGGACACACATTTGATGCACCGCTATCAAGGAAGTTTGGTAAGACAACCACCATGTTTTGGAGACTTAGAGCATAGTTCTTTGGTTTGGTAACTATCTCTAAAACTCCTAATTTATTTACATGCTTTTTCATATATGATATTTTTAGCATGTTCATGTTTTATTTGTTTTGTGATTCATGTGGTAAAAACATGGTTAGATATAGTTTTTATCAAAATTTGGATATATACATGTACAAGTAGTGAGCAACAAATTGATTCATATATGTTTGCACTTCATTGTTCATTTGTACTCACTACATGCGCATGTATAGCCTAGTTTTGATGATTTCCTCATTTACACTTGTGTTGCCTATTTTCATATTTTACTTCATGTATATATATTTTGTATTCAAATCTAATAAATATACATGTATACCCCATGAGTCATTTGCCTTCATGCAATTTACATTATGCACTCTATTTATGTTTGAAATATGTATGCATATTGTTAGGATTGGATAAAAATATACATATACCTAGAAGTTTGTTTTTAAGATGAAAAATGAATTTTTATGATTTTCATCTTTATATGAAAAATGAATTTTCATGTTTTGATAAAAATAAGATTCATGCTTGTTTTGAGCTTCATTGATTATCTTCATGGAAAATGCTAATTACATGATTTTTGTGCACTCACACTTTATTTGTTTATTCATGACTTTGTTTCATGATTCTTTATGAGTTTTATAGATCTTGAGTGACAACTCCTATGTATTTTGTATATTTCATGATACATATGATTTGGTTTCATGTTTTGAAGGATCTTTAACTAGTTTTTCAAAAATTACTTTTAACTAGTTATTATTCTTCATTTGGTAGTGATTTTCAATACTAAAATATTTTCAAAACTATTTTTGAAAACTCCTACTTACCCCTTCATGGGTGGACGGATGCACGAGTATGCCTTGCAAGCTTTATTGAAAATCTTTTATCTTGTGCATAAAAAGGGTGGTAGATTATGAGTTATATACTTGATTTCAATTGATATTTTTTGTATATACTCATATTTTTTTATATATGTATGCTTCATTTCATATAATATCAATTTCTATTGGTATTTTCATTTTCATACATATATATGATTTATTTGTGCTTGATTTATAAGATATTTACATGTTTAAGCACAAAGTATGTTTATGATAAGCTTAATTCAAATCTTGATTTTCAATTGATTTCTCAATTGATATTTTAATAAGCTTATGCATTATTTTTAAATTGGAATCAATATGATTCTATTTTGATTAAAATTCAAAATTTGTAAGGTTTATTTATAATTGGTATCTTAAAATTTGATTACAAGATGCATTGGTATCTTAAAAATTTTGTTTATATGATATCTTAAAATTTGATTTACTAAGATATCTCAAAATTTGTTTTATTGAGAAAATTCAAAATTTTATTTTATTAAGAAATATTAAAAATGTTTTGATTTGTATTGCCTATATGCAAGAGGAGCTTAACATCTCTTCTACATATAGATTCATGTTGAGTGTATCTTATATTGAGGAGCTTGACAACTCTTCTTTATGCGGTACACGTGTGTAGGGGGAGCTTCACATCTCCTCTAATGTATTGCATATTATGCGTTATGTGAATTAGGGCTTGTCATCCCTTCTTCATTAATGCATGTATGTAGGGAAGTTAACTTAGCGTCTTCCTCTTCATGAATGTATATCGCATATATCTTTTTATTGATTTGTTTTGTTGTCACCCCTTTATTGATTTTTTTTGTTTTTGATAAAAAGGGGGGAGAACATTATTTTGTTTTTACTTTAACCTCTTTGTTGATGATTGACAAAACGGGGGAGAAGTATTTGGTATATATGCATGTTTTCCTTACTTTATTCATAAAGGGGGAGAAGGATTTATGTTTATGCATATTGTTTTGTTTTGCAAATAGGAGAAAAAGAATTTGATGTGTTTTATGCTTGTTTATGCATGTTTATCTCCTTATATTTGCATACATGTTTATGAGCTTTCATTACATATTTATTTGTTTATTGCTATGCATGAGTTAAGGGGGAGATTCTTTGAAACTTTACTTTAATCCATGCATATATAACTCCATGAGTTTTGTCATCATCAAAAAGGGGGAGATTGTTGGCCCAAAGGCTCATCACTCTAGTTTTGATGATGATCAACTCATGTAGTTATAGTACTAATGATCTTGTATTTATTTAGTCTCAGATTTATGATCAAGATCTTAGGTAGTGTTTAGTTTCAACAAAAGATTTAAAGTCAAGTTTTAGAGCTAGCACGGTTTGATTCAAGAGCTTGTGCATCAAGACCACATCAAGTACTCAAGAAGAGTTTGACTCGTTGGATCGAGTTTGGACCAAGTCAAGAAGATGAGAAGACTTCAAGTGAAGACCTTCAAGATCAAGACTTGAGTCTAGGTTTGTTTTTATAAGATTTTGTTTTTAGATTAAAATGTAAAGGATAGAATAGTTGGTGGATTGCTCAAGTATACTATACACACACTTTTGATTTAGATGTGTTTTTATAAAAGAATTTTTATTTTGGAAAAGACTTTTTATTTTGGAAAAATACCGGTTTGGTTTTTTAGAATTCAAAGTATATATGTTTTAAACCAAAACCATATTTAGTGCTTATTGTCAAAAATATAGATATTTCATCATTTATGTGTAGAGGATCATATCCATACACACCAAGCTTTAAAAGAGTTTAAAATATCTTGTTTTTGTATTTGGAGAAGTTTTGAAAAAACCAATTTTGAAAAATACGGTTTTCGTTTTTAGCCAAAATTTCTAAGTTACAAAAATAGTTCAAATTATTTGTAACATGTCTTGATTTTGCTCAAACATGTTTGATTATCAAAGTATAATACTGAAACTATTTTTGTAGATTTTTCGTGAATTTATGGGATTTCATTTAAGATAAAAAACCAACGTTTTAATCCCTATAAGAGACTTGACCTGGCTTCTGCCGGTCGACCGGACCGGTCGGCCGAGCTAGGAGTCGGTCGACCTGGACGGTCGACCGATGTGCACGCCAGTTTGGCTGAAGGGCCGGTCGACTGACCCGGTCGACCGTCCGAGAGCTCTGCTATCTGGAAAGCCCCGGTCGACCGGGCCCGTCGACCGGCAGAGAGCTCTGCTCTCCGTTCCAGGCCACGGTCGACCGGGCCGGTCGACCGAGGCTCCAACGGTCAGAAATCTGACCGTTGGCTAGGGATGGCAATTTGACCCGTACCCGCGGGGACCCGACCCGACCCGACCTGAATGGGACGGGTTTTTTGATTGTTGACCGGGTTCGGGTCGGGTAACGGGGAAAACCCGAAATAATAAAGGCCGGGACGGGGCGGGTACGGTATAGCATTGCCCCGCCCCGTTACCCGCCCCGCTATTTTTTCATATAATGAGTATAATAATATTATATATACATCTACTTAAATAACCCAGCTTTTAACACTAATTACAAATGTGTCATTCCCTATAAATATCTAAACCAAATGGTCCAAAATCCAAATCCAATTTGCCCTAAAAATTTGAGCCCAATACACGATTTCGGATCGGGTCGGGTAATTTTATTACCCGCCGGGGCGGGGATGGGGGTGATTGTGAAATACCCAACGGGGTCTGGGGCGGGAACGGGGCGGGTTTTGGGATTTCGGGTACGGGGACGGGGTGTTCAATACCCGGCCCCGACTCGCCCCGTTGCCATCCCTACCGTTGGCGCTCGACCGGGCCGGTCGACCGATAGTCGTCTTGGCTGAAAAAATGCCCCAACGGCTAGTTTTTCTAGCCCTATAAAAGGAGGGCTTTTGAGGCTGTTTTTGCC
This sequence comes from Agave tequilana, assembly GCA_038442645.1. Taxonomy (NCBI): domain Eukaryota; kingdom Viridiplantae; phylum Streptophyta; class Magnoliopsida; order Asparagales; family Asparagaceae; genus Agave; species Agave tequilana. Next base: position 59,522 of record JAVJIF010008332.1, on the reverse strand, counting down.
AAGATTTTCAAGTGGATTTTGAGCCAGTTTTTCCAACTCTTTTAAGAGATTTTCTCCACTTGTTTTAGAGCCAAATACTTCCATTCAAAAGGAGAGTTTATCAAGAGTTTTTATAAGTGATTTTGATGTGAAACGGGCGCGTGCGTGTCATGTAGGAAATCGGTGATATACTCAAACTCGCCACATTTCACCAAATAAAAAGATCTTCGGCAGGAAAGCAATGAAAAACTAACAATGTCAACAGATAAATTTTATCAAATAATGCATGCTAGCTTTGAATATTTCTAATCTCAGTAAGATCTAATTACAATAGTTATATCATGCATGACAAGTTCTATTATCAATACAAATGATAGGCGATCAAAGGAATTGCAGAGTCACACATCTCACCATATAGTGGATAGCATGGAATAAAGATAATACTTTAGAGATGATTTAACTGATGCGTATTCAACTATTAATCTGAGCGTTGAAGAAACTTTACCTACTGAGAAGCTCGTTTCACGTAACCTTGTTGATCTTAACTTGTCGAATTTGTGAATAGTTGATTCTCTGTTCTGTTGATCCACAGTTACTCAATGGCTGATTTGTTATTGTGGCACTACTGCTGTTTATACTGCTGTTGATGCATTTCTGTCATTGCTTTTACTGCTTCTGCTGCTCTGTTGTTGTGCTGCAGCTCTGCTGCAGTTTTGCTGGTACTGCTGCAGTTTTGCTGTCGATGCTTCTGATATTGCTGATGCGCTCTGCTGCTGCTATTGCACTGTTGTTGCTGCCTCTGCTGCTGCTGCTGGAAGCTGCTGCTGCGCTGCTGTTACACTGCTGTTGTTGCTATTACTGCTGTCTGGCTGATGCTGCTGCTGTTGTGGGCTGCTGCTGGAAGCTGCTGCTGCTGTATGCTGCGGTTGCTGCTAAACCTGCTGCTGCTGGAAGCTGCTGCTGCTGTGCAGGCTGCTGCTGCTGCTGCTGTGCAGGCTGCTGCTGTGCAGGCTGCTGCTGCTGCTGTTCCAGGCTGCTGCTGCTGCTGTGTGGCTGCTGCTGCTGCTGTAGTAGTTGTTGTTGCTGCTGTAGTTGCTGCTGTTGCTTGCTGTGGGAAGAAGAGAGGGAAACCAGAACTAGAAAAGAACCAGAGCATAGGAGAGAAGAAGAGAGAAGACAAGGGAGGGACATAGGCATAGGAAGAGCCAGAATTCAATTTCATTCATCCATCATCTCCTCTCATAGAGTACATCACGTTGCCTTTATCAGGCTCCAAATTCAGTTCAGAAACTGTCCCTATTACCAGCACCAATTCAGTTTAGAAACTGAACACAACCGCCCACAATTAGTTCAGTTCAGAAACTGAACACGACTATACCACTGAAATACATCTCTAATATACTAAAATACATAATGAAATATAATTAAATATACTAACAAATACACTGAAATACAAATAAAAGTTAAGGCTCAGATGTTCTCATCAATTCTCCCCAGATGGGAGAGAACTCGACCCCGTCGAGTCAACTTCAGAGCTGCTCTCTTACTGCTGTAAGTTTATTTCCTGCATCTCAGATTATTAGTCAAGCTGCATCATATATTCATCTAAAATGTTATCAATTTTCTCTGCTGTATAGGATGAATATCTGGAAGTGAAAAAGTGAAGGACTCTCAATAATTGGCTCAGGATAAGGCTCATCAATTAGTGGATTGTTTATGGATAATCAAGACGTAAACTACTTAAGTCTTCAATATTGAAAATAGAACTGATGCCAAATCTATAACATAAGTATTGTAATTTAAACTCTTTTAAGATTTTGAAAAGTCCAGCACTACTGGCATGCAAATCTTTAACAATTTTCTGGGGAAACCATTTCGGACGAATCCGAATCATCCCAAAATTGTCAACACTAAAGTTTTAAATTCCTTTCCTGATGTCAGATCATAACTTATAATTAGTGTTGCTTGTTCAAATACATCACTGATTTCTCGTGTAAAACTTGCATGTGTGTGACAAAATATGATGCAGACTAAGATGTTTAGGCGTAAAATGCTAACTCAGAAACTCAATAATGAAGTGCAGTAGAGAACTTAACTTAGTGCCTATCATTGCTAAAGAGTCTTCCAAAAGATAGCCAGGGAACTTTGACTCTCTATTGGATATTAAAATTTTAGGCACTTGGTTCAGTAGTCATAATATACACGACCTCGATCAAAAGGGATTATCAGGCGAATCATCCTAGCTGTGTGTGGCAATTTACCTGTTATTTTAACGACGTCAAGTGAGATCCTAACAGGTAAAGTCTGAAGGAAAGCACCTCTAGGTTTAACCGCAATAACAAAAAAGTTTATGATATGTAGAACATTAGTTTCTTCTATAACGGTACCCTTCAAGTCTGTGGATATAGATTGACCATAGATTGTAAAATCCTTGATCTGTTCTACATCTTTTGTCACTATATAGTTCCAAAACTTGTCCTTATAAGCAGGGCTGTTTATTGGGATAAAGAATTGTGGTTTGCCCTCTAGTGACAACTCATCAATCTGCTTTTCAAGTTCAGTTTCCTCAGCAGGATTCAACCTAGGGTGTGGCAAGTCGGAAATGCTAGCCTCTGGTGTCAAGTCAACATGTTGGATATCACGTGTCGGTGGTAGCTTGTGCAGGAGATCTTCAGACAAGACATCATTAAACTCCATAGATACATGGGTGACTTCGGAGAGAAATATAGTATTGTCTTCAGGAAAGACATCAGTAAACTCCGTAGGCAGTAGGATCACCTCGAGAGGACTCGAAGTACTAGATTTCTCAATGTCATCACCCTAAATTTCTTCGTCAGAGACATAGTTTTCAGGTTCTCCCATCTGGTAAATGAATTCTTCAGAGTCAGCTGACTCTGTTATAGACAGTTTATCAGTGGCAACTATGAATGGGCTCGGTGTCGGCAGTAGAGGAGGAAGGTACTGACGATTAGGGCAGATAATGACACTAGGAGTTGGCAGTAAAGGAGGAAAGTGCTGACGACTAGGGCAGATAACGACATTAGGAGTTGGCAGTAAAAGAGGAAGGGACTCTGAATTTGTAACAGATGGTTCCTTAACTTTAGTTACTATGACTGGCCTTGGACAGTTGACCACAACGTGCTCATAACCCCGTCACTTGTTACCCTGAATTGCAGGATGATAAGAGGTGGACTTCATTACCTGATCCAACCTAGTTATGCAACTCAAAATTTCATTTAACCTTTGGAGGATTTTGGAGTTGGTGTCCATATTAGCAGCTTGGGATTCACTAGTCATTTTTTAAACTTAATGCAAGGTGTTTCTGCATAAACCTTGGGCTCTGATACCAAACTGATGTGAAACGGGCGCGTGCGTGTCATGTAGGAAATCAGTGATATACTCAAACTCGCCACATTTCACCAAATAAAAAGATTTTCGGCAGGAAAGTAATGAAAAACTAACAATGTCAACAGATAAATTTTATCAAATATTGCATGCTAGCTTTGAATATTTCTAATCTCAGTAAGATCTAATTACAATAGTTATATCATGCATGACAAGTTCTATTATCAATACAAATGATAGGCGATCAAAGGAATTGCAGAGTCACACATCTCACCATATAGTGGATAGCATGGAATAAAGATAATACTTTAGAGATGATTTAACTGATGCGTATTCAACTATTAATCTGAGCGTTGAAGAAACTTTACCTACTGAGAAGCTCGTTTCACATAACCTTGTTGATCTTAACTTGTCGAATTTGTGAATAGTTGATTCTCTGTTATGTTGATCCACAGTTACTCAATGGCTGATTTGTTATTGTGGCACTACTGCTGTTTATATTGCTGTTGATGCATTTCTGTCATTGCTTTTACTGTTTCTGCTGCTCTGTTGTTGTGCTGCAGCTCTGCTGCTGCTGCAGTTTTGCTGGTACTGCTGCAGTTTTGCTGTCGATGCTTCTGATATTGCTGATGCGCTCTGCTGCTGCTATTGCACTGTTGTTGCTGCCTCTGCTGCTGCTGCGCTGCTGTTACACTGCTGTTGTTGCTATTACTGCTGTCTGGCTTGAAAAACACCTAGAGGGGGGGTGAATAGGTGTGATTGCTAATCTTAAAATTTTAACTCTCTAAATGCGGAACCTAAAACAAGTGAGGCTCAACTTAGTACAATTCAACAAGTGTAGCCGAATTCCTCTTGCGAGGCTCTGGACTAAACTCCTCTTGATTCCCCTTGATATGGGTTGAGGCGCTATGTGAAGCTCTTGTTGGATGAGTACGGGATTGGCACACACAAGTATGAAATGAATGATATGAAGAATGATGCAAACACAATAATAAATGGCAAGAATTACAAGCAAGTAAATAGTAGCACAAGAGAATTAAACAATATCACGAGTATGCAATAGAAAGCAATAAGGAGCTATTGAAAAGTAAAGCAAGAATTAGACGCAAAGGCAATCGCAAAGTGATTTGTTTCGAGGTTCGAGCCACCGCTCTACTCCCCGCCTTCACCTCCGTGAAGGGTTTCCACTATCCACCGAGGACGCCTTTACAATTTGGTCTACCGAAGACCGAGCACCGAGCTCCACCGAGTACAAAGGACCTCTACCGAAGAGGTTGCTCCACAAGGAAAGGATTACAAGAACAAAGTGATCACAACAAGATCACTACACTATTTCTCAAACTCTTTTACAAACACTCTCACTTCAATTACAACTTCACTATAGAATGAGTATAGGATTTTTGGCTCTATGAAGTGTGGTGAGAAAAACTTCAGTTGTAGAGTGATATTAGTAATCAAACACAACTAAAAAACAGGCTCAAAAAGAATTGGAATGAAAGCTTTAAACTCTTTTCTTTTCTCTTTTGAAAACAATACAAACTTGAGGATTTTTCTTAGTATATGCAAGAGAGACTTCTCCTCTATTTATAGGGTTAAAAATAGGTTAAAAACAATTTCTTTTGGTCTTATTTTCTCTGAAAAAGCTCCCCAACAACTCTCCAAAAATCTGTTAAAGCTGAAAACAAAAACAGTTTTTCAGAATAGCCCAAAGAGGAAAGAGCCGTTAGGCTATAGCAGGCTTGGCGGTCGACCGGTCCGGTCGACCGCAAGGCCAGCTTGCAAAGAGCCGTTGGCTCTCGGTCGACCGGTCCGGTCGACCGTCCCAAAAGAGGAAACACAGTTTCCTTCTTCCGGTCGACCGGTCCGGTCGACCGAAACAAACTGTGAGCAATTTGCTCTCCGTCGGTCGACCGGTCCGGTCGACCGACAGACATGCACAAACAGTGCATGTCCAGACACATCGCCGGTCGACCGGGCCGGTCGGCCGGAGTTGCCTGAAACAAAAAAACTGGGCTTGTTTTTGAGTTAGAAAAATTTTGAGAAATATTTTAAAAATACATATAGCTAAGTATTATGCAGAAAATAGTTTATACACATGTTTTATACAAGATTTTCAAGATATAAAGCTTTTGGTACATGTATATATAAACTAAGGCATAAAACTTAGAAATAACCATTTTTAAAACATAGGAAATATATGAAACAAGTGTGTGTGCAAATCCTAGAGCCAAATTTCATATACTCAAACTTTAACATTCTATTTCTTACAATGTTTCTAAGGACTTCAAGATCTTCAATAGGCTTCTTCATATAATCTTCAACACTTGTTCCTTGAGCCCAATTGGAGTTGATTTGAGTCCAAATCCTTGTATTTGTGAAAGAAGACTTCTAGAATGAATAGAAATCTGAAACACACTTAAATAACAAATGTTATTAGTACAAATAACTAATATGTTTTGTAATCATCAAAATACACTAATCATGAGTGATTGTAACCTTGGGCCAACATGGCTGATGCTGCTGCTGTTGTGGGCTGCTGCTGGAAGCTGCTGCTGCTGTATGCTGCGGTTGCTGCTGAACCTGCTGCTGCTGCTGTGCAGGCTGCTGCTGCTGCTGCTGCTCCAGGCTGCTGCTGCTGCTGTGTGGCTGCAACTGCTGCTGTAGTTGTTGCCGCTGCTGCTGCTGCTGCAGTTGCTGCAGTTGCTTGCTGTGGGAAGAAGAGAGGGAAACCAGAACTAGAAAAGAACCAGAGCATAGGAGAGAAGAAGAGGGAAGACAAGGGAGGGACATAGGCATAGGAAGAGCCAGAATTCAATTTCATTCATCCATCATCTCCTCTCATAGAGTACATCACATTGCCTTTATCAGGCTCCAAATTCAGTTCAGAAACTGTCCCCATTACCAGCACCAGTTCAGTTTAGAAACTGAACACAACCGCCCACAATTAGTTCAGTTCAGAAACTGAACACGACTATACCACTGAAATACATCTCTAATACACTAAAATACATAATAAAATATAATTAAATACACTAACAAATACACTGAAATACAAATAAAAGTTAAGGCTCAGATGTTCTCATCAGATTTTCTTGTGTTTTTCACCACAATTTTAATCCTTATTTTTCTCACAAACACTTGAGCTATCATTGACATATTCATCCTATAGGAGTGTTATTGTGAGATTGTTTTTAGGTGATCAAAGTGTTGTGATCACCAAAACTTCTTCTTTACTTTGAGGAGGCGGACGTGTGTGTTCGCATTGTTTCGGGTTCTAGTGGGAACTCGGTGTTTGAGGTGCGGCCTCGGCGAGCTAGTGGGCTTGCGGTGTGTTCTTGTGGGAAGGAGTGAAGGGACTAGAGAGTCCAAGGAGTTTAAGTGTGAAGTCGCCTTGTAGGTGTTGCGGCACCGAGTGATCCGGTGGATCGGTTTATAGTGAAATTCTTTAAGTGATGAAGGCGGGGACGTAGAGCAAGTGTGCTCGAACCTCGAAATAAATCTCCCGTGTTTGCGATTGCTCTCTCTCTCTCTCTCTCTTACTTGTCTTTATATCTTGCATGCTAATATTGTCTTTATCTTCATATGCTTGATATATTGTGTGCTTAATTGATTATATGCTTGGGGATTATTTGCTAACACTAGTATTCAACAAAGAGAGCCAACGCGGCACCTCAACTCTTATTTAGAGGAATCTTGAGGAGTTAGTCCAGAGCCCTTCACGGAGAATCCGGCTACACTCTTGTGTTATACTTGGTGTTTAGTTTAAGAAGATTATAGTTTGCATTAATAAGTTTTAATTCCGTATTAAATGACCATTAGATTAGCCATCACCTATTCACCCTCCTCTAGGTGATTACAGGTACATGGATCATTTCCTTAGAAATTACCCATTGCAACAATATAATAGCATCAACAAAACACAAAATCACAATCATCCTCACCAGTCACCAGATTAAAAAGCAGTAAACAGTAAATTTTGCCATGAATGGCAGGCAAAACTTTAACTTGCTAATATAAGCAATATATCCGAGTAAAATGACAAGAGTAGATGATTTCCAGCCATGAACAAAACCGAATGAAGGCCTAGTGCCATAGGAATTTATTGTACATTTGCTCCCACTTTAAAATCACTACCAAAATGAAAGTCTTGCCCACATCTTCACAGCTGAGAATATTAGCCCATGATCTTCAACCAGACCTCAGTCTTTACCATCCAAGATCCAAAAGCACACATATGCAAGATCTGTGAAATCCAACAGCAAATACTCACAGGTAAAGCCTCCTGGTTATGCTTCTAGTATCGGAATGCATGCTACGAAATTTTTTGCTTAGCTGCCATTCACCAAGACACTTTCAGAGAGCTGCAAACTCAATTGGGCCCTGTAGAAAAGAATAGAAAGATAGAAGCAAGCAAGAGTGAATACCTAATTGCATGAATTACATTAAAAAAACATCATGGAAGACCCAGAACTCTGATATGTATATTGAAACTGGTACACGCACAAACAAAAATTAAGCCCAACACTGCAACAAAATGGAATGAAGAACTAAAATACTAAACTCAACTGATTAAAATTATTCTATAAACAATTCATAGGTCTTTTGTGGGCAATTGACTAAATGCAAAGGTTTCCAGCAATTAGGTGATCTTTGGAATTCTTTTTCTGTTTTCATTTTTAAAAAAAATAGAGTATAGCTACCCATTTTATTAATGAGACTACAATGAGAGTATTACAATTCTAGAAAAAGTTGGAATACCCACAAAATACCCCATCAGAAGACAAGTTGTTTTTAACATGAGAATAAAAGCGGCAAGGACTCCCATTATGTGAAAGCTAAGCACAAATAAAATAAATATAGAAAATAAGTATGAGACATTATTATTTGAGATTAAACCTAAGTTAAAGCTAGAACATTGAAGAAATATTGAAGTACACAAATAAGTAGTTATTAATTGTCACGTTTGATTTCTCTGAGAACGAAAAAAATGCTTGAACTTCAGTGTCAGTGAACAAGAAGAACAAAATGACAATCTAACGACATTGATACATTGTTGATGAGCATGACAACCTACAAGATTCTTTTTTGGATAATAGGGAAAATTAAAAAAAAAAATGATTTTCTATTTTGATGGTCTTGTAAAATGCTTGAACTTCTGAAAGCTGCAAGGAAATGTGAACATGAGGAAGTGATCTGTCTCAAAAGGGTAATAATCTTTTCAAAGGCGAGAAGATAAATTTGGAAAAGTTCATTTTACAAGACATAAGATCGAACAAAACATTGGTGGTTACCAAATTGAGTTCAAACATAGAAAAAATAACAAAATTGAAGCAAAAGGAAAATTAGGGCAGATTTCTAAATTCTAAATACCACTCAGTACTTCAACAAAATTGATACAGTTTCACACTTCTCATCCGTCGCCGACGAGGTCCCCCGCCGTGAAGAATGGGATCAGGGGCTGCTCAGGCTCAACGCATGAGCTATAATCAGTTGAATGAAGAAGACGAGCAGGGACCGTTGGATCCAGCATACCGTTGGATGATGTTTAAATGACAGCCATTGGATGGCATTTCCCTCTCTCTTTCTGAGCAGTTGGATCAAGTTCATTGAGGGTGTTTGAGTAAGCGGGTATTCGGGTCGGGTCATGGGTTCTTGAAACCACTCACTTGGGTCTGAACCCGGTCCCAAATGAGAGGATAAAAGTGTAGATGCGTTCTCATTTGAGGGCAGCTTGGATATCAATAGGATTTAATCCTAATCTGAGCTCTTTCTTTTTTGTAAGAGCTAGGGCAGCTCATTTTTTAGCCCTAATCCCCATCAAACTTCCCCAATTTTCCACATGATTAGCTTCAAGTTCTCCCTGTACTCGTGTATTTCAGGTCGAGATGGCTGCTGATCGGTGACTTGGGCGAATTCCGGCAACGCTTCCGGCGAGGTACGCATCAATGGTATCAGAGCCACTCGCCGACAAACTCGTGGAGGCCGACGACGACCCTGGAGGAGGATTCAGGCGCCAGAGCTCAAATCTTGGATCTCGTGATCGGATCGAATGTGATTTCAAAAGGAAGGCCGATTCAAGAAGATCGACTGTGTATGACGACAATCTTGGAGAGGCGATTGATCTTCGCTTTGATTCCTTGGAAGAAAAGATGGATCGTCACCATAGAGAGTTGATGGATTTGCTTGAGAATTTGTGTTGTGGCAACCATACGCCGATGAGTGAATGGATGATTGCCGACGAGGGTGCACCACCAAGCTCTCCGAGTCGCACACCAGCGGTTCGGCAGAACTTTCAGGTATTATTATCTAATCCAACACCAGCAAATTCAAGAAATTCAAGAAAAGGTGGAGGTAACAACACTGCCATAAGCGCTATTAGTGTTGGTAGCTGTTCACCAAAGGAGGAGAATTTGTTGGGAAATTATGATGATCTGAGTGATGACTATGAGTCTGATGAGGATGACTTCATGGAAGAATTTGACTTTGAGGAGCTAGCAGAGGCACTGGGTGGTGATACTGGAATTGACATGAGCACTGGCAAGAGAGGTGTTCGACGGAATGTCGATGAGAAGAACATCAGCACTGCTGTCCAAGCTGATGAAGTTGTTGCATATGGTGCTATCCTAGATCCTATCTTGAGCTGCAAAGGTGATGCGAAGGTGCATGACTTGCTACTGGAAAATGTTACCTCCCTGTCTCTTGGCCTAGATTCCGTTGAAGGATTGGTGACTGTCTTGACTTCAGGGAACACCACCATGCGCAAAGAGCTAGCCAAGGATGATGAGAAAAATGTTGACGAAGAAAATAAAGAAAATGTTGCAACTGAGAGCATGTGCAAACTCAGGAAAGGGTTTGGGAATGTTGAAGAGATCCAGGATGCTGCTGATATTGTTGTTGCTGCATCTGTGGTAGTCTTGGTAGTGGAAAATGTGTCAGATGTAGCTGCAGTTAAGAGTCTCTCTTCAATCCAAAAACTCCAGTATCTTTCCCCAGAGCCACCACCTCCACTGTACTTCAACTATTCTGCATTTCCCGATGGCATGCAGAGAGTCAGGCATGAAGAGTTGAATTCTTCACTTGTAACAAAGAAGGCTATGATCATTACCAGGAGGTGGTTAAATTCTTCACTTGTAATAGTAGGGAAGGCTTTATGGCAGTTTTTGATCCTGGAGGCAGTCCTTGTGGTAAGATTTCTTCCTTCATAGGCTTTCTAGCAAGGGCCCTTATTGAAGAAGAGCTTGTCCAGCCTTGGCATACCCTATACTCTGAACTTAGTCCCCTTCCAATTGTTGTTGCGTCACTGGAACAAGTCTACAAGGCTAGGAGCACTGGAGTGAGGTATTCTGTGCACATGGCCAGTCCAGAACTTCCACATGCTTGGCGAGCCCAAATACTTGATTGGTTCTGTTGGTGGGAAGAGTACAACGGTGGGGTTAATGGATTTCAATTGATGAAGAAAATGAGGGAAGAGGACGGTAACAATTCTGCTTTGGAGTCCATTGACTTTGTACTTAACAAGGATGAGTCTACAGGTGTTTTCAAATTCCTTTATAGTGCTTTCTCTACTCCGAAATTGAATGGATTGATTCAAGGGAAGTCAGACAAAGTTATACAGGGGGGGCATTGTGTGCTGAGATTTCTGATACACTGGGAAAATCAACTCCAGACATGAGGATGTGTGTAGCAAATACAGAGCTTATCAGGAATTCGAAGGAGATGATTTTAGCTTTGAGTGCTTTATATCCAACTTTGATGATATATACTACAAGGGCAGAATCTTCCCAGCCAGCTGATTCTTCAGTTGTAGATAAGAGGGTGCAGGTCTTTGATCCTGGATGTGGAGCTAAGGAGCTATCTTCGATCCAAATTGCCTCAGGGAATCAGCCCTGGGTTGATAAAGCCGAGCTCTCAGAGAATGCTGATGGGCTTGCTGGAGTTGTGTCTGCAGGGCAAAAACATGAAATGTTAAAGAGTTTACAAGGTCGAAATCACAAATGGGAAATAGCTGGAAATGGTGTCGATAATGCCCGAGCTCTAAAAAGGACCATTATAGGAGTTGCAGTTGCTGATGACCTAGGTGCTGCTAGAAGTACTGTTGAGATTGCTGACACATTGAGTGTTCTAGCTGCAACCCTGATGTTATGTGAGACAAATGCAAAACCTGGCAAGTCATCTGACCCTTCTATTGAAGAGAAGATTATGATGACTTTTGATCTTGGTGGGGAATCTCCTGTTGTACCTTACTTTAGCTCGTCAATGCCAATTCAAAGTGCACCTGAGGAACAAGCACTGGGGCAGCTCAACGAAGGGTGTGTTGAAAAGAGATGAGCTCCCATCTACAGGGAAGTTTGGTGACAGGTATGAACTCCTCCCAATCCCTGCATTCACGCTTAAGGACAGTCTCGACCTTGAGGACAAGGTCGAAGTTAAGGGGGAGATTTGACACAGTTTCACACTTCTCATCCGTCGTCGACGAGGTCCTCCGCCGTGAAGAATGGGATCAGGGGCTGCTCAGGCTCAACGCATGAGCTATAATCAGTTGAATGAAGAAGACGAGCAGGGACCGTTGGATCCAGCATACCGTTGGATGATGTTTAAATGACAGCCATTGGATGGCAGTTCCCTCTCTCTTTCTGAGCCGTTGGATCAAGTTCATTGAGGGCGTTTGAGTAAGCGGGTATTCGGGTCGGGTCATGGGTTCTTGAAACCACTCACTTGGTCTGAACCCGGTCCCAAATGAGAGGATAAAAGTGTAGATGCGTTCTCATTTGAGGGCAGCTTGGATATCAATAGGATTTAATCCTAATCTGAGCTCTTTCTTTTTTGTAAGAGCTAGGGCAGCTCATTTTTTAGCCCTAATCCCTATCAAACTTCCCCAATTTTCCACATGATTAGCTTCAAGTTCTCCATGTACTCGTGTGTTTCAGGTCGAGATGGTTGCTGATCGGCGACTTGGGTGAATTCCGGCAACGCTTCCGGCGAGGTACGCATCAAAAATCCATACAAATTAACCATAAATGGTTAATCAAAATTACCTCTTTAGCCACTCAATCCACTCTAATCCCTCTTCTTCTCGAATCCCCGGTGATAATTCGGCGGTTGTATGGCGGGCGGTGATGAATCATTGAGGCGGAGAGGTCCAGAGTGATCAGGGAGAGGGCGATGGTGAGGAGAAGGTGAGGGAGATATGATCGGGAAGAGGGCGATGACGAGGAGGGGGCGAGGGAGATCTGAGTGCGACAACGAGATCGAGCGGCGGTGTCGAGATGGATAGTGATAGAGGTGACCGCTGAGATCTAGAGACTGTACAGTAAGAGAAGGGGGGTGGCGCGGGGCGGCGGTTGGAGTCAACGATAAGAAAACCGTTAAGTTTTCTACTCAAAACTAGACGTATATTTTGCAGTCCAACACTCTCTCTATTATATATATATATATATATATATATATATATATAGGGTAAAGTGCTCCTAGTAGGTCTCCTTAGATTACAATCTAAAGAGAAGGCTTAATACTCCAACATCTCAAAAATAATTTCACGATCTGACCGCACATTATCAACTTCATGTTTTAAGATGTATACATATAAAAAATCAAGTGATTTTGGGTTTGTTTACTCTATTTTCTTTGGGTTCAAATATTAACGGTTTTTTAAAAGTAGAACAAAATGGAACAATTAGATCAATAAGAAAATGAAATTAAAATCATTTGATTTTTTATATATGTACATCTTAGAACATGAAGATGATAATGTGCGGTCGGATTGTAAAATTTTTTTTGAAATGTTGGGTTTTAAGCCTCCTCCTTAGATTGTAATCTAAGGAGACCTACTAGGTACACTTTACCCATATATATATATGTATGTATATATATATATATATATATATATATACATGTATGTATATATATATATACATGTATGTATATATATATACATGTATGTATATATATATATATACATGTATGTATATATATATACATGTATGTATATGTATGTGGTCAAGTGTTCATAATAGGTCTCGTTTGATTGTAATCTAAGAGGAGGGTTTAAAACTCCAACATTCTGATTTTATTTTCACGATCTGATCGCACATTATCATATTCATGCTATAAGATGTACGCATATAAAAAAATCATGTGATTTGAAGTTCATTTACTCATTGGTCTAATCGTTCTATTTTGTTCTACCATTTAAAAACTGTTAATGTTTGAACTCAAAGAAAATAGAGTAAACAAACTTCAAGTCACGTGATTTTTTATATGCGTATATCTTATAACATGAATATGATAATATGCGGTCGAATCGTGAAAAAAAATTGAGATGCTGGAGTTTTAAGCCGTCTCTTTAGATTATAATTTAACGAGACCTACTAGTTCCTAGTAGGTCTCCTTAGATTACAATCTAAGGAGAAGGCTTAAAACTCTAACATTTAAATATTTTTTCTACGATCCTACTGCACATTATCATCTTTATATTTTAAGATATACATATATAAAAAATCAAGCAATTTGTAGTTCGTTTACTCATTAATCTAATCGTTCCATTTTGTTCTACTGTTTAAAAATCGTTAATGTTTGAACCCAAAGAAATTAGAGTAAATAAACTTCAAATCACATGATTTTTTATATGTGTACATCTTAGAACATGAATATGATAATGTGCGGTCGGATCGTGAAAAAAATTGGGATGTTAGAGTTTTAAGCCGTCTCCTTAGATTGCAATCTAAGGAGACCTACTAGGAACACTTTACCCATATATATATATATATATATATATATATATATATATATATATATATATATATATATATATTGAGTTGATCCCCTAAGGACGGTTCTCACGAATTCATGTGAGAACTTTCACGTGGGCCGTCGGATCTGATAGAGATCTAGTTTTATTTGATTTGATTTATCAGATCCGACGACCCACGTGAAAGTTCTCACAAAAATCTGTGAGAACCGTTCTTAGAGGATCAGCTCTCTCTCTCTCTCTATATATATATATATATATATATATATATATATATATATGGGGTTACTTTACCTCAGCCGACGGTTGAGAGAGTTTCTCAGCCGGCGGTGACGTGGCTGAATATATGCCCACATATCGGCCGCAGAGTGTAGGCGCCAAAAAAATCAAAAAAATCTCGCCTAAACAATCGTGAAACAAATTGACAAAAATACCCCTTTTTACTTCTAAACTAGCATAAACTCATCCACAAACAAAATTTAGCTATAGAATTTTCAGCTGAATATATCTACAGTTATAAAATTCTTAATTCTACTACAGACGAAACATGATATCGTTCAGCACTCCGAAGACAGACGCTGTCTTTTTTCACATGCCTTATGTAACAGAATTCTTACCATTTTACAAAGTCTGCGATCGTATTCGCAGTCATAATATAATAAAACTTTCGAACATTGCGACCATCGTCGCAAAATTAATACAATATAACTTTCAATTTTATATGACAACTGCGAAACTAGTCGCAGTCATAATATAACAAAAACTTTTTTATATCACGTCTGCGACAATAGTCGCATTCCTTATTCCCATAAAAATAACAGACGAAACATGCTATCGTTCAGCACTGTGACCTCGTTCAGAACAGCGACCAAGGTCGCAATCTTTTTTCAGTACTGCGACCAAAGTCGCAATCTTTTTTCGCATGCCTTATGTAACAGATTTTTTATAAGTTTACAAAGTAGATTAGCACTGCGACCCTGAGATCACTTCGCGTATATCACATCTTATAAAAATACTATATTAATTACACTGAATTAAATGAAGTAATTAATATTCTATCTACTGTGATATAACAACAGTCTCGAAAAAAGAGATGCACTAATATTAATCTCGATAAAGGAAAGATGAGCACCATACGTAATCTAAAGATATAGGAAAAATATTCTATAAAAAGTTAATTTGTACTTCACGTAGTAAACCTCTGGAAAAAGGGAACTCTTCGGATTCTCCCGCCATAACTCTTCAACTAAATATTTATTTTGTTTTACCACTTCTTCCCATACTTAACCGTCACCTATAACAATTATTATTACTATTCATATTCTTTCACATTCTTTACCTTTATATAGTGCTTATAACTAATATATTATCTCATATCTAAAAATTATATTTTTACTCTTCCTTTTCAATTTGATTTCAAAAACTTCCAGAAAACAATTCATTCTTGAATCATATTTTCCCCATCTTCTTCCTCTGAACACTCAGATTTCAACTTTAATCATTACCCCACCGGTCCTCTTTCTTCAGGGTATTCTTCTAGTGAATCTGATACCAGTCTGTGTAAATCACCTAGAGGGGGGTGAATAGGTGATAATGCTAATCTAGAAACTAAATGCGCTAAATGCGAAAGCTAAAAACAATTTGCAACACACTTAGTACAACACACAAGTGTAGCCGAATTCCCCGTGAAGGGCTCTGGACTAACTCCTCTTGATTCCCCTAGATATGGGTTGAGGTGCTATATGAAGCTCTTGTGGTTAAGTACAAGTGAGGCACACAAGCACACAAGCATATAATAGATATGGCAATATGAATCAATGCTCAACACAAGCAAATATGATATGATGATATGAATGATGCTATGCACAATATAAAGAGAGAGAGTTAGAGAGACAATGGATCAAACGTAAACACAAGGATATGTTTCGAGGTTCGAGCCCCTAGCTCTACGTCCCCGCCTTCACCGAGAAGGATTTCTAATCCACTAAAGGAGTACCGAACTCCTCTCTCAACCTTACAATGCCACTGAGGTAATACAAATACAATCCACCTCTACCGAAGAGGGATAAGGCCCGTAGCCAACAATAAACACAATCACCTCTACCGAAGAAAGATCCAAACCAATACCACTCAGATCAACCTCTACCAAAGAGGGATACACGAATAAAAGGAGGGTTTACAACTTGGAGGCTCAACAACCTCAAACAATCTCTTTTCCACAAACAAAAGATCCTAAATAGATTAGGATAGAAGATAGCTCAAGTGTGAAAAAACTAGAGTTTGGAAAACAAAAACTCAAAGAAAAATACTTGGGAAAACTCTTGTAAAAGATAGAAATGAAGAACCAAAACAAATCTCCCAATTTTCTATTTTCTTTGATTTTTTTCAAAAACTCTAAAACAAATAAGATTGATCTTTCGAAGCTCTAAAACCTTTTGAAAACTTGTTTTAAATACCAGAGAATATAGAAAATTTTGCTCATGAAAAACTTAGATAAAACCATGAAGAGATGGGGTATTTATAGCCCCAAAATAAAACTAGCCGTTAGGCTGATCTGGCAGCCTGACAGGCTACCGGTCGGCCGGCCGGCCGACCGCCAACGGTCAGAAATGTGACCGTTGGGGCAACCCGGTCGATCGCACGGCCGACCGCCCAGATATAGAGAGCAGACTCTCTGATCCAGTCGGCCGCTCGGCCGACCGTCCCTGTGACTGCCAAACGTGTACAAGCCTGTGCACGTCGGTCGACCGCAAGGGTCGACCGGCCTTTGGTGTGGTCGACCAATGTGGTCGGCCGACCTGGCCTGTCAGCCACAAATCTGGGACAGAAACACATGTTAAAAATATTTCTAAAAATTCTTTTAAGTCTTGTAAAAATACCCAAAAATGGTTTTATCATTTTGCATTGATATATAAACATGTGATAAAAATTTCAACTCAAATATCAAGCATATGAAACTATTTTTGTGTCTTAACATTTTTACCAAAACCAAAACTTGTATTTTATCAAACTTTGATTTTTCAATAGGAAATCTGATTTTTCCTAAAACTCATGAATAGACATATCAAAATAAGTTTGTTTAAGATATGAAGCATGTATGTATATTGAACACATCTAATATACATAAAAACAAAGTAAACTTGTTTTGATCAAACTATTCATGAAAACCAAATCCAAATCATGAAACGTGAGTGTTGTGCACTTGAGCATATCAACTATACTAAGCTTTACAAATGGATCTAAAACACACTAAACACTAGGATACCTAAGTCTTCTTGACGATCTTCCATCTTCAAGTCGACTCGATCCCAAACGTGATCCACCGAGTGCAAATGAGTGATCTTGAAGCTCGGGCACCGGAATCACCATGTGAAGGCTTCCAAACTCATCTTTTTGAAGCAATCACCAACTAATATCTTGCTTAATGATCTAAAACTAAAATCACAAGATTATTAGTAAACATAACTACATGAGTTAATCATCATCAAAACTAGAGAGGAAGGCCTCCGGGCCAACAATCTCCCCTTTTGATGATGACAAAACTCATGGAGTTATATATGCATGGATTAAAGTTAAGCTTCAAGGAAGCTCCCCCTTAACTCATGCATAAACAAATAAACATAAATAATATGCAATGAAGGCTCTTAAACATGAATGCATATCTATGCATAAACAATAAAAAGGCTCTAGATACACAATGAAATGTTCAAAAACAAAACATGCTCTAGATACCATTTAAAATTAAACTAAATTAAACTTAATATATGCAAAACATAAACATGCATATATAAAACTTGTAACAATCATGCATATTAAAAAGATTTTGGTTTATATATGCATGTTAAACTCTCAAATAATTCTTCCCCTTTTTGTCAATCATCAACAAAGGGGTAAAAACCAAAACGAAACAAAATCTTCTCCCTTTTTTTAATACAAAGAAACAATCATCAATAAGGGGTAAAAGCAAAAGCAAATCAATAAATTTTTCTCCCCCTTTTTGTTCGAAACAAAAATAAAACCAAATAGGGGTGACAATCAATTAAGGTACCAATTGAAAATATGTTAAAGTAGCATCTTGATACCAATTGAAAGTAAACATAAATCAATCAAAAAATGGTATATGCGATATATATTCATGGAGAGGAAGATGTGAAGCTTCCCTACATAGATACATTACATGTAGGAGGGATGACAAGCCCTAATTCACATAACGTACACTATGTAATGCATAAGAGGAGATGTGAAGCTCCCCCTACACACGTGTACCACATAAAGAAAAGATTGTCAAGTTCTTCAATACAAGATACACTCAACATGAATCTATATGTAGAAGAGATGTTAAGATCTCCTTGCATATAGGCAATATAAATCAAAACTTTTGAATTTTCTTTAAACAAAATTTTGAGATACCATTTTTAAAAACATTCAAATAAACATATTGATATCAAAAGGAGTAATTTTTTTAAGTATATGATATCAATTAAAAAATTTTTATTTTCTATCATAAAGCAAGGGAGTGGAAATACAAATACCAATTGTAAATATGAAAATCGAATTTTCTCCCCCTTTATGAAATATCAACAAAACACATGCATAAACTTGAAATAAGATACCAATTGAAAAATGAATCAATTGAAACAAAGTTGAAGCTCAAGCTTATCATAAACACAAAAATATATATGTATGAAAAATAGATACCAATTGAAATTGATATTCTTGGAATTGAAACCATACATGCATACAAACATATATGAGTATACAAGAAAAGTCAAAATTGATACCAATTGAAAGAATTCAATGATACCAATTGAAACAACAATAATGATCGAGTGTATACATCATATAATTACCACCCAATCATGTTCAAGTTAAAATGATTTTCAATATAAGGCATACATGAGCATGATCTCCCATCCAACCTCCCATGGATGGTAGGGGTTTTCAAAAATAGATTTGAAAAATAAAGTATATTTGAAAAACTCTATCAAAATGAAGAAAACCGTAACTAGTTATATGAAAAATTTGTAAACTAGTACGAAATCCTTCAAGCAAGGAATAAAACAAAATTATTTTCATGAAATAAGAAATCCCCATGATATCAAACACTCAAGTCAATTAAGCACAAATATGACTCATGAAAACAAACACATGAGTAAACAATAAATGTGAGTGTACAAATAAGATGTGAAGATCATAATCATGAAAGATGGACAATAAGCTCAATATTCCTTGAAACAAGAAAAACATGAAAATCATCAAAACTTATTTAATCTTCAAGGTATATGTATGTTCTATACAAAATAAAGTATACATACATATCCAAAACACAACGAGTCCACAAAGATATATGCATGAAGGCACGTGGCTCAAAAGGATGTATATGTATAACAATAATTTGGATAAAATGGACATATACATGAAGTTAAACATAAACACATGGATACATGAAAAACTAAATTTTCATTAAAAACAAATTTCATTTCAAAGTATATGTATGATTTGTCAACACAAAAAGTATACATACATATCCCTAAACACAATTGAGTCCATATGTATAGATTTGCATGAAAGGCAAATGACTCAAGGGGTATACATGTATAACTTAAGGTTTGACAAAATAGACATATACATGAAATGAAAACACATAAATATAAAATAAATCTAAAAATAGGAATACAAGTTTAAAATGCATGGATCATCAAAACTAGACTATACTAGCACATCTAATGGGTTCAAATAAGCAATCAAGCACAAAAATATATAGATTTATTTGTGGCCCACTATATGTACAAGTATAAATCCTAGTCTTAATGAAAACTAACATTTAAACATATATTCAAATCATGAAGCATCAAAACAAAATATAAATCATCATGATAAACATAAACATGATTATTAAGAAAATCCACATGTTATTAAACCTATGATAAACATGATAGCTAAACAAAGGTGAGAACACTAAATATGGGTCCATATAAACATGGGTGTCTCAAATACTATACATGTATGTCAAGAGTCTAATAATCATGGCATTTTCATAATAATCACTAAACAATAAAACATGCTATATATGATAAACATGAAAAGCATGCAAATAAATAGGAGTTAGGGATCGTTACCAAAACCTAGAAGGCAACTTTCCTTGTCTCCAAAACATGGTGGTCTTCTCCACCAAACATCCCTTGAAAGTGATGCATTCAAATAGTTTCCTTTAAGCACGGAACGCATCCACTCCAAGGCACCGCTACTCTCACGTCATGCGAGAGCCCACTCCTACATCATAAACACGAGGGGTGGTCTTTGGTACCCATATCCTTTTGGGTCCATGGGGGTTAGTATCATTCCTAACCCAAACAAATTTATTTGCTAAATTTGAAACATGTATACGATCATAGCAAAATTTAGCAAGGTGGCCCTTACGTCCACAATGTGTACAAGTGTACACATGAGCATACATTGTGTGATGGTGTTCGTGAGGAGCATGTGTATGCCGTGGAGGGTATGTATGCATAATAGATGGAACTTGTTTCTTTCGAAACAAAGTTTCCAAACGTGTATGGCTCTTGGCACATTGGCTCAAAGTGGAGCCCAAACAATCTACACTGTTCTTAAGCAAACAAATATCATCATTAATTCTAGAAGAAGAGGTACATGCAATAGGTAGACTAGACGAAGAGGCTACACTAGCATGGCAAACATGGGAATCAATCTTATTTTTCAAAACTTCATTTTTCTTTAAACAAACATTTAAATCATTTGAAATAGAAATTATTTTATTTTTCAAAGCAACATTCTCCTTTAAAACAAAATCAATTTTTGAAGACAAGTTTTCATTTTTCTTCAAAATATTTTCACAATCATTTTTATTTTTCAACAAATCATTTTCTTTTAAAACAAGATTAAGTTGAGATCTAAGTGAGTCACATTCACTAGAAACCTCTTCCTTTTCTTGCAAAACAATCTCAATTTTAGATGACAAAATTTCTTTTCTTCTTTTAAAACAAGATTCTCATTTTTCAATATTTTGTATTTAGAAATCAAATTTTCACAATTTCTAGCAAGTTCATCATTCATAGCTTGTGCTTCTAGACATTCATTGCAAAATGAATTAGAACTAGCATCTAATTGAGTGTCCGAGTGTACCTCAAGGGAGTCATTCCCTTGGACCATGAAGCAAAGTTCTTCGGACTCGTCTCTTCTAGATCTTCTCTTTTTTTCGATAATCTTTGGTAGCTCGGGAGAAGTCAAAATACTCCAAACTGCAAAAGCTGAATCATAGTGAGCAAACACATGTAAATAATCTTTATGAAGTGATGCTCTAAGTGCTTCTAGGGCTATTGCATTGGCCTCTATATGCTTGCTATCACTAAGGAAGGATTCCTTGGTAATGGCAAGGTGAACTTTATATCCTAGGGCTTTTAAATGACAACTCATCATAACCTTCCAAATCTCAAGTCTAGAAATATCAAACATAGGAGGGCTATCCATGAGTGCAAAATAATATGTGTGCAAGCAAACAAAAGTGCAAATGCAAATGGTAGATTAGCAAACAAAGGATCTCACTCCTAGGATGTTAAGCCTAAGTATCAGGAGCGTAGGCTCTGATACCAATTGTAAATCACCTAGAGGGGGGGTGAATAGGTGATAATGCTAATCTAGAAACTAAATGCGCTAAATGCGGAAGCTAAAAATAATTTGCAACACACTTAGTACAACACACAAGTGTAGCCGAATTCCCCGTGAAGGGCTCTGGACTAACTCCTCTTGATTCCCTTAGATATGGGTTGAGGTGCTATATGAAGCTCTTGTGGTTAAGTACAAGTGAGGCACACAAGCACACAAGCATATAATAGATATGGCAATATGAATCAATGCCGGCCTTCTCCCCATGGCTGCACAGGCCACGGTTTCACCCCCCACAACCAGAGCGTCAGGCAGCAGCCTCGCGCAGCCTCCAGCCCCTCCAGATCCAAGCCGGATCCCTTCCCCTGGCAGGCCCCACCAGCGCCTCTTACCGCATCCCCTGCTCCTTGGCTGCCTACCCCCCTGCCGCACAGCTCTTCGGCAGTTCCTCGGCAGCCACACCAGGCCGGATCTCCTCCTGTTGCGCACAGGTTGCCGTTAACTTTGCAGCGGTGAGATCATTTGGAGAAAGAAGAGGCCAATTAGGTAGGGAGTTGAATCCTTGGCCGAGGCCTAATTTATTTGCAACTAGCAGGCCACCACAACATGGCCCAGCCGAGCTTCAATCCCCATTGGCCGTGAGCTCCTCTCTCTTTCCTTAATATTTTTGGATGCAATGACATTTAAATAGTACTATGTTTATTATATTAATGTATATAATTTAGTGAATAGGCATGTGTATTATTTTATGTAGGTAATTCTTGTGTAGTGATTTTGATTGGTGTGTGTTTTATTTCATGTGCGACAAAATCCTTACGTCGAACCATTTTCGGGCTCTCCGCGGGTCGCCATGGATCACCGTCGGCGAGCGCGAACGCACCCCACGCCCTTCACGGCGAGTTGCTCTATCCAATGACACTCTCCGTGGCCCCGTACGCCTCCGTCGGAGCCTCCATCGGTACGCCGTAAAATGCACCGAGGTTAACTTTATTTACATGTATAATGGCAATATTGTAAATATTTGAAAGTTCATTTATATGTGTTGGTGTGTGCGTGAGTGGTGATATGCATTTATATGTATGCATGCATGTGTATCATGATGTATATGTACATGCATGGATGAGAATTAATTAATGTATAGGTATATTTATTAATTTGGAGGCATGCATGTGTTTATGTATAATCATGTATATGTATGCATGATTTATATGCATGGGTTTCTATTTATTTGTGTAGATGGGTATGTCATTTAATTAAGTGTATGTACTTATAATAATATGTGTTGGTATTTATTTAAGTGTGCATGTATGTAAGTATATGTTTATGCGTGTATATGCATGTGTATGTGGGTATACCCGTATGCGTCCGTATGCACGTGTGAGTGTTTAGTATGCATTTATATTTATTTGTATGTATTGGTTGCGTGCTACAGCATTTTGGATTTGTTTGGTGAGATCCGGACCAGTTGCAGAAGACCCGGACATGATTCGGATTCGTACTGTTGTGGACCCGACACAGAGGGGATTCGAAGACCGATCCATTAGATGATTCGTAGATCAGTACCAGTTCGTGCAGTGAAGGCCAGAAAACGATTCGGTTCCGAAACCGCGTCATTTCATGTGAGTGTTTGCTTTGTCTCATTTTCTTATTTACCGTTATCTATGTGTATTATGTTTTACTTTTATCATATCATGTGACTATTTGATTTGTGTTACCAGTGTGAATATCTGTATCACTCTATGAGTCATGAGCGAACATTCACTTTATTTATTTTGTTGATCAGAGTATTGGTTAGTGTCATTTCATGTGTCGGTAGATCTCCGGTATTGGCTTAGGCCTAGCATTGGATACCCTAGACTGTAATCTTGATTTGATATACTGATCAGTTAAACTACGTTATATTTGAGATTAAAGGACATATATTAGGCATAGTGTCTATTGGCAGTTGTCAGTGATTATCCCGACTAGAATCTCTATGGATATCGAGGAAGTGTTAGGTATGACATTGTTTTACCAATATACTGATTTGTTGATACTTGGACTGGCATTGATTTAGTTAGAGTTGGAGTTGACTTATGATATATTTTATATTGGATAGTGATCAGTTATAGAGGAGTTTAATCTTGTTGGATAGTCATTATATGTGTGTGCATAGCTTACCCTTGAAATAGATATGTAACATGATCTTGGGTTTAGATTGTTATACCAAAGACTTTCAGATTTACCTTAATTATTGATTGAGTACTGATGATCTTGTCGACATTGGATACTAGGTATAGAGATGATCTAGATTCTTATTGATTGAGGACATTACCCTCTTTAGTTATGATCTTGATTATAGTTGGACGAATCTGATTTTGAGGATGTTTCCATTCCTTACTTGTGATCTCAGTATCTGTTATATTAGTTGATTTTGAGTATACCAATAGACTTTTAATTATTGTTGTTACTCAGTGATAGGGATAGAATTATTGTGAGAGTGAATTCATCGATATCGGTGATATTATATATTCAGAGTTTGATAGCTTTTACTATTTGATCTCTGTTATTAGTGACTTGAGGATCGGTGTATAGACTGTTACTGTATTATTCATGTTACTGAAAGTTACTGGGAAAGGATTGTTTGACCGTAACACTCTGTACAGTCCTATTGTTCATCGTATACACGGTTACTGTTACTGTTCACTGTTACTGATATTGTTCACCATGTATACGATTACTGATTGACTGTTACTGTACTGTTATCGTTACTGTCACCGCATCGTCCCAGTATTCTAGATAACATGGACATTGACTTATTTAACCGAATTGAATAAATAATAATGTAAATGGACAACTTACACCGGGATTGGGGAAATTGATGGAGGAGACAGCGTCTGTATTTTGGGTGGACCTAGGATACAGGTTGCGCAGCCGACTTACGGTTCCACTGCAGGGTTCCGGGAGATGACTGACATCCCATCTGTTTACTGTTCCACAGTGCTACTGTGAGTTTACTGTTCCACAGTGATACTGTGAGTACTGTTACTGTTACTGACTACCTGGCGGTAGGGCCTGGTTCAGCGCCAGGCATCTGGGCCGTGGTCCCGGGTATGTACGGGACCCACCTAAAGCATGGACAAAGTCTCTTCTATTAATTTCAATAACTGAGGACATCGATTGGCATGTGTGGTAGGCGTAGTATGGGATGCGTCTATTACGTGTGACAATTGGTGTTCGCTGACATAATTAATAATAAACTGTTGATGTATTGTGACTAACTGTAATCACCTAGTTGAATATCTATATATCATTATGATAGACCCATGATTGTAATCAGGACCAGATTTATGACCAGACTTGGATACCAGCTTAGTGACATGTGATAGGTACATATTTTGCCATCAGTTGCTTGGTTGTTATTGTGTCAGTTGTCTTCTACCTTTATTTCCTGTTGTTATTAGATATATTACAGTTCAGTTATTTATCATATTATTTAGTCTCTCATATCTGCAGTTGTTCTATTATTATTTATGCACATTGTTCTTCTGCACGAGTTTTTCCTTTACACACACACTCACCATGGTCGCGTTCTGACGACCCTGGATTTGCACGTCCAGATATTGGACGCTTGTTCTATTGTGTAGGTATTCGATGAGATGGTACGCTTTGCGAGGAGCTGGACACTCTTCCTTTTGATTCTGGTATTCTTGCATTTTCTCATTCCTGTTATTATTTTTGATTCCGGCATATCATTCTTCCCTTCTATTTCATTCTCTACTTCATTGAGATTCAGGTGTAGTTTTTATATGTATTATTGTAGTGATGGTTGATTATTATGGTTCAGATTTATAGCTTGTTCAGGTTAATTTAGGCTTAGCGTGTATACGTGGGGTATTTTCCTCGCGTATATACGTCGCCGACTCTCGTCGCGTCTCCGCTCCAGCGTATTTTGGGAAGCGGGGCGTGACACAATATGTAAAAAAAAAAAAATTATACATTACATGCGAAAAAAAGTAAACTGCGACTATATTAAAAATCAGTAAATTTCAAATCAGATAACAAAAAAATTAATAAAGAAGCATTGAAATTAGTTTCGTGATTTGATAAAAATTGGTGGCAGTTTAAAAAAAAAAATTTATACATTACATGCGAAAAAAAGTAAACTGCGACTATATTAAAAATCAGTAAATTTCAAATCAGATAACAAAAAAATTAATAAAGAAGCATTCAAATTAGTTTCGTGATTTGATAAAAAATCGTGGCAGTTTAAAGAAATTAATAATTTATACATTACATGCGAAAAAAAGTAAAATGCGACTATATTAAAAATCAGTAAATTTCAAATCAGATAACAAAAAAATTAATAAAGAAGCATTCAAATTAGTTTCGTGATTTGATAAAAATTGGTGGCAGTTTGGCCACAGTTATTAAAGATAATTGTGACACATCATCGCAGGAATATTTAGTAATTTCAACTGTTTCAATAGGCGGGGCGTCCTTTCTAATGTGGCTAATAATATGCCACATCACCGCAGGCTGAGAGGGTCTCTCAGCCGTCGGCTGATATACATTTCTCTCTCTTTCTCTCCTATATATATGTATATACATATGTATATATATGGGGTTACTGTACCTCAGCCGACAGCTGAGAGAGTTTCTCAGCCTGCATGACGTGGCTTCATATTAGCCGC
Organism: Agave tequilana; assembly: GCA_038442645.1. Lineage (NCBI taxonomy): Eukaryota > Viridiplantae > Streptophyta > Magnoliopsida > Asparagales > Asparagaceae > Agave > Agave tequilana. The sequence goes on along the minus strand of JAVJIF010008332.1, from coordinate 33,155 downwards.
AGAGAAGTTAAAAATTTAGGCGGTAAAAGAGGACCCTCAATCACTTTTCGTTTCCCAATGACTAAAATACTCTCAGTTTCACTTTTAACCTGGCTACAACTGTTCCTCCACAAAAAAAATTACAAATCTGAAAATTTTAAGTTTTTTCAAACAAAAAAATTACAGATCTTGATTACTAAATTTTAGAAAAATAAATTATTTTAAAAGAATGCAACCATGGTCGCATTAATGCTCAAGTTTTTTTTTGAAAGATGTTTTAATCACAATCAAAATCTATTATTGCGACTTGAAATAGTTTATTTTATTTATTTTTTTGTTTTCTGAAACTGCAATCGAAGTCGCAGTTTCTGAAAAGAAAAATTTGGATTTAAATTTTTAATATCAGTTTCACTTTTTAGATTTATTTTTATTTTACATTGTAACCTTTGGTTGCAGTGTTGCAGCCTTTTTTTTATTTTTTCGATTAGGATTGCAGTATTTTTTCGACCTTGCTAAGCTAAATAGGATACTGCGACCATGGTCGCATTCTTATGAAACAAGAGACATAGTCATTTGAAGTACTGAACAAGGTCTCAAAAGTTAATTAATTCAGATGGTTAGAAGATTGCGACCGAAGATGGTTAGAAGACTGCGACATTGGTCGCAGTTTTATGTAATAGCAGTTTTTTTTTGAAAAGTTTTGTTTGATAACACTGCGACCTTGGTCGTAGTATTTTATAACTTATTTTTCTAAATAGAATACTGCGACCATGGTCACATTCTTATGAAACAAGAGACATAGAGACATATTCAATTGAGCATAATATTTTTTTATTAAATAATCTAAATAGAATACCGCGATCATGGTCGCATTCTTATAAAACAAGAGACATAGTCAATTGAAGCAGTGAACAATGTCTCAAAAGTTAAGTAATTAAGATGGTTAGAAGACTGCGACCGAAGACGGTTAGAAGACTGCGACCGAAGACTGCGACATTAGTCGCAGTCTTATGTAATAGCAGTCTTTTTAAAAAGTTTTGTATGATAACACTGCGACCTTGATCGCAGTATTTTATAACTTATTTTTCTAAGGTCGCAGTCTTTTTATTAATAAATTTTAATTGGATTGCGACTTTTGGTCGCATTCATAATAATAAATTGTCAGATAAAATTGAATTCTGTGATCATAGTCGCAGTATGAAATTTCATCTTCAAACCATTTATTTTACAAGACAGTGACCAAGATCTGATAGCGTGAGAAGACACAGAGAGATATACATACAAAAGGGGAGAAAAAATAATAATAAAGAATATAAAACTAATAATCATTCTAAGAAAAGACAAACGATAGGGGCTTTTAGTAATTTCAATTATTTTCAAAAGCGGGACGTCATTTTAGATTGTTGAATTATGTTGCTCATAATGTGTCACGTCACCACAGGCTGAGAGGGACTCTCAGCTGTCGGCTGATATACATAGACACACACACACATGGTCAAGTGCTCATAGTAGGTCTCCTTAGATTACAATCTAAGGAGACGGCTTAAAATTCCAACATCCCGATTTTATTTTCACGATTCGACCACAGCACATTATCATATTCATGCTATAAGATGTACGCATATAAAAAATCACGTGATTTGAAGTTCATTTACTCATTGATCTAATCGTTCTATTTTGTTCTACTGTTTAAAAACCGTTAATGTTTGAACCTAAAGAAAATAGAGTAAACAAACTTCAAATTACGTGATTTTTTATATGCGTACGTCTTATAACTTGAATATGATAATATGCGGTCGGATTGTGAAAAAAATCGGGATGTTAGAGTTTTAGGCCGTCTCCTTAGATTACAATCTAAGGAGACCTACTAGGGACACTTTTCTCATATATATATATGTGTGTGTGTGTGTGTGTGTGTATGAGATAGACTTGTGTATTTTAGGAAGGATTCGAGCCTGAATCCTTCCCACTCAAATACAATCATACATCATCCGAATAAGATCCATTCTGTTGAAGTTGATTTATATATTATTTCAAGTATTTATAAACTAAAAATTAAGTATTTTAAATATTTTTTCTCATGCATCAAGTAGGGGATAACAGACATCCTAAATAGTGAGTTTGTTGGTTTAACAGTATAGAACATTTGAAAACCTAACAAAAATTGGTTTGTAGGGGTTTTAAATATTTAGATCATGATAAAATGGCCGGATTGACTATGTCTAAAGACATATATCTAACCAACACACTACTTTCGGCCGTTCATTTTGAGCCGCTTGATCGATGGGCAAAAAATATTTAAAATACTTGATTTTTGGTTTATATACTTGAAATAACATATTTCAACTTCAACGGAGTAGATCTTGTATTGAATGTCGGATGTTGGTATTTGGGTGGGAAGGATTTAGGCTCAAATCTTTCCGAAACTACACAAGTTTCTCTCTCTCTTTATACATACACATACACACACACACAGAGGGAGATCTTTAGACTTAGAAATTCTCGATCCGGACATTTGATATGATCTAAACATTTAAAAACCACTACAAACTAATTTTTATTAGGTTTCAAATGTTCTACACCGTTAAACTAACCAACTCACTAGTTAGGCCATCCGTTCTTTTTTACTTGATGTATGAGCAAAAATTATTTAAAATACTTGATTTTTGATTTATAGATACTTGAAATAATACAGATCAATTTCAACGGAATTGATCTTGTATTCGGATGATGTGTGGTTGTCTTTGAGTGGGAAGATTTTGCTCGAATCCTTCCGGAACCACACAAGTCTCTCTCTATATATAAATACGCACACACGCACACTTGTGTAATTCCGAAAGGATTCGAGCACGAATTCTTCTTACTCAAATATCAACATCCGATATTCAAATATAAGATCCACTCTGTTGAAGTTGATCTATATTACTTAAAGTAACTAAAAATAAAAAAACAAGTGTTTTGAATACTTTTTGCCCCTCCAACAAGCGGTGTAAAATGGACGGTCGAAAGTAGTGAGTTGGTTAGATTTATGTCTTTAGACATACAAATTCTCGATCCAGCCATTTGATCATGATCTAAACATTTAAAAACTCCTACAAGCCAATTTTTGTTAGGTTTCAAATATTCTACACCGTTAAACTAACCAACTCACTATTTGAGCCGTCTGTTTTTTCCTACTTGATGCATGAGCAAAAAGTACTTAAAATACTTTATTTTTTATTTATAGATACTTGAAATATTATAGATCAACTTCAACAGAGTGAATCTTGTATTTGAATGTCGAATGTTGGTATTTGAGTGGGAAAGATTTGTAGGTCATCTAGAGGGGGTGAATAGGTTACTTGCTAATCTAATGTAAAATAATGCGGAATTAAAACTATTTATGCAAATTAAAACTTTTATACTGACACGCAAAGTATAACCAAAGAGTGTAGCCGAATTTTCTGTGAAGGGATCTGGATTATCTCCTCAAAATTTCTCTAGATTAAGAGTTGAGATGCCACTATGACTCTCTTGTTTTAAATACAAGTGTGCAAAAATAATCCCAAGCATATTCAATTTAGCACAAGTATATCAAGCATATAAGGATGTTAACAATAAAAGCGTGCAAGATATATAAGCACAAGTGAGAGAGATGAGAATCGCAAATACGAGAGAATTATTTCGAGATTCAAGCACACTTATTCTATGTCCCCACCTTCACCACTATGAAGGATTTTCACTAAAATCGATCCCGTAAAATTACTCGGTGCCACAACACCTACAACAAGCTCACTCAAGAACTCTTGGACCCGCAAGTCCCTCACTTATTCCCACAAGAACAACACACGCAAGCTCAGTAGCTTGCCGAGACTGCACTTCTACAACTCCTCAAAGTACAAGGTGGAATACTTGGTGGTCTTTTTCTCTTGATCACCAAAAACACTTTCACAACAAATGATCCCTAGAGGATGGATATAGCAATAGATAGCTCAAACTTGTGTGAGAAAAACAAGATAAAATTGTGGTGGAAAACTCAAGAAAACTTCTTTGAAACTCAAGAAAAACACTCTTTAAAAACTCTCCTTTTGATATGAAAGTTTTAACCCAAAAATATATTGAGAGAAACTCTAAGAGAGATGAGAAAAACTTACTCTAAAACTTCTCCAAAATCTTGCTCAAAACTGGCCAAAAGACCCCTATTTATAAGGGTTTAGAAAACTAGCTGTTGGGCATAGTTTTCTGGCCAAATCGACCTGGGGGTCGACTGGCTAACGACCATATTTCAGACCGTTGGGGTTGCGGTCGACCGCCCGGTCGAGCGTACTCAGGCCAATGCCTCACCGGTTGACCGCTTGTCGACCGTGGTCAAAATCAGAGAGCAAGTCTCTCTGGTCGGTCGACCGGGGCTAGATCCAGAGAGCAGCCTGCCTCTCTGGATCGGTCGACCGTACGGTCGACCGGCTCTACGGCCAAGGGCTTATTCAAGTTTTGTGCACATCGGTCGACCGCTAGAAGCCCAAATAAGGGTTTTTAAGGATTTAAAACACGGACTCATAAACCCATAAAAATTTTATTTAAATCCCATAAATTCCACAAAAATAGGTTCATTGAAATAGTTTGAAGTACAAATATGTGTGATCAAAAATCAACACATATTATAAACTATTTGAGCTATTTTTGAGGCATAAAAATTTAGGCTTAAGCCGAAACTTGTATTTTTCAAAAAATAAAGTTCTAAATGAAAAATCTATTTTTTCAAAACTTGTTCAAATAAAGATATTTAGACACTTTTGAAACATAGAATGTATGAAAATGATCCAATACACATAATAGATGAAATATACTTATTTTTGACAATAAGATCAAAAATAAGTTTTGACTTTAACAAAACTTAAAATCATGAACTAGAAACATCAAAATAAGTTTTTCTAAACATTATGAAGTATCAATGTATATGGATGAAATCTAAAGTACATATAAACCATGTAAACTTGTATTGATAAAATCTATTCATGAAACATAAATATGTATTCTTTGAAGAACAAAACTAAAACTGTATTTTCTGAAAACTGAAACTATTTTACTTGAAATATTTTGTGTGTGTATACATGAGCTTGAGCAATCCATAACTAATCTATCATTAATATTATCATAAAAATAAAATTTTAACACTTACAAATTAGGACTCAAGTCTTCTTGAAAATCTTCTTCTCTATTTTGAATTGATCCAAACTTGACTATGAGCTAGACTCCTCTTTAAGTACTTGATGTGATTTTGAAGCGCGAGCTCTTGAATCAATATATGCTAGTTTCAAGACTTAACTTCAAATCTTTTGTTGAAGCAAAACACCGATAAGATCTTGATTGAATATCCGAAACTAAATAAACATAAGATCATTAGTACTATATACAAGAGTTAATCATCATCAAAAGTAGAGTGATGGGCCTTTGGGCCAATAGGATTCGGGCTTGAATCCTTTCAGAACTACACAAGTCTATCTATCTTGCTCTCTCTCTATATATATATGTATATATGTACTCTCTCTATATATATATAAAGAGAGAGAGAGAGAGAGAGAAATGAACATCAGCCGCCAGCTAAGAGACTTTCTCAGTGGAGGCAACGTGGAGTGATGCATTACGTGGATGTCAGTCTATCTCAATCTCATTGCGTGGATAAGATGATAGAAAGATTCAAGAAACATGAGATAAAAGAGATCACAATCTTTTTCTCCCATACGAATACCTTCGTAAGAATACATGAACTGGAAAATGACAGTAGGAGTATTCTCAAATCATTGAAAGTCTAATGTATTTAATGAATTGCACTATATCCGATATTGCTTACACTATAAGCAAATTAAGCAGATACTCTAGTAACCCTAGTGATAATCAGTGGACTGCTCTACTACGAGTAGTAAGCTACGAATCTAAAATCAGAGAATATGCCTTGAGATATGAAAAATATCCACCTGTACTTGAAGGGTACAATGATGCTAATTAGATTGCAGATTCTGAGGAATCGAAATCAACTAGCGGATACGTATTTACTCTTCGAGGCGCAGCAGTATTTTAAAAATCATCCAAACAAATAATGATTACCCGTTCTACAATGGAATCAGAATTTATAGCCTTGATAAAGATGGAGAAGAAGCATAATGTCTTCGATAATTTTTGAAAGATACACCATTGTGGCTTAAGCTAGTGCCTGCCATATGTATTCATTGTGATAATCAAGCAGCGATATCTAGGGCACAAAAATTTATATATAACGGTATGTCTAGATACATTCGTCGTAGACATAATACCATTAAGCAGTTACTCTCAAATGAAAATCTCCATTGACTTTGTATCGTCAAAATATAATCTAGTAGATCTGTATACTATAGGTTTAAGTGAAGAGCGTATAAATTGCGCATCAAGGGGAATGGGGTTAAAAGCCTAAGCTTACCAAGTCAGCTTAATGAAAACCTCACTTAGCGACTGAGATCCCACAGACTAAGTTCAAGAGAAAAAACTAGTTATGATTGACACTGCGAGTAAGCACTTAGGAGCTTGACTCCAACCCTTTCCTATGGTGCACCCAACTGCTTTCTACAAGTGGATTTAGGATAAGCAAATGCATTTAATGATGCATATATCATGTTATCAAAACAAGTGGGGTAGAGTAGACTACTCTAAATAGGACGATCACCTATGTGAGTATAGAGTTGAGTCGGCTCTTTGGGGGTCTTTATGGAGGCGGTGATCCCCTAAAGATACTCTCTGAACTAAGAATATCCAGAGGTAAAATGGACATCACCGAGAACCAAAGCTGATTTTGAAAAGTTACTGTGTGAGGCCTGTTGACTTGGCTTACACAAACGGCTGACAGTTCAAAACTTAGTTTACTGATTAGCAAGTAAGTCTTATAAGGCTTTCGCTATGAAAGGTTCAAGGCCTAGTTCACCTATCTTGATGCAGTTTCTTTCCTAAAGTACTTTTCACTATAAAGTCAGTCTCATTGTGTGTCAATTTCTTGAATCTTCATTCATTGTGAGGAATTGTTTCGAAACGAAGAATTTTAAGTGAACCTTTGAGCTGAATTGAGGCATGATCCATTAATAGAATCACACGAATAATGATTGGAGTGTGTTTTCCATCCATTGGGGATGAACGTGGCATATTCAAATGTTCAATTCTGTTTTCATATGAATGAGATATTCCAGATGAAAGTTGACCTAATTCAAAAGCTAAAGGGAACTAAAAGAAGCTAAAATCATTTTGTCCCACATTAGATATGATGTGAAAGATTAAGGTATTTAAATATGAAAATATGTGAATAAAGGACCATTCTGGGTTTCATGTCACTTGAAGATGTTTCACTATTTAGATATGATTTCGGTATCTGTTGAATTAGTTGATCTCTAGGATATATATTACTTCATGATTGGCCCTTGAATTTTTCAGTTATTCAGTTATAGGATAGAGTTATTGTGAGAGTGAATTCATTTATATCGGTGATAATATATATTCAAAGTTTGACAACGGTTATTGATCGACTTGACTTACTGGTGATATAAAGGACGTAGTAGATTGATATAATGAGAGAACTGGTTATTAATTTATTAAACTTGTAGTTTACTGTACCAAATTTTCGTGACCTACATTGGTATTCAATGTTACGATGACTGTATCAGGATTATGAGTTGATGGATTCATTACTGTTATTATCCAGTATGAGTAGATCAAATATTGATCAGTTATATTTGAGATTGTACATTTGACTAGAAGTGCAGGACTATTACTGTATCAATTCATGTTATTGAAAGTTACTGGAAAAGGATTGTTTAACCGTAACATCCTATACAGTCCTATTGTTCATCGTATACTCGGTTATTGTTACCGTTCACTGTTACTAATATTGTTCACCGTGTCTATGATTATTATTGACTGTTATACTATACTGTTACTGTCACTGTATCGTCCCATTATTCTAAGTAACATGGGTATTGATTGATTTAACTAAATTAAATAATAATGTAAAGGACAACTTACACTGGGATTGGGAAAATTGATGGAGGAGAGAGCGCCTATATTTGGGTGGACTTAGTATACAAGTTGCACAGCCGACTTATGGGTCTACTATAGGGTTCCGGGAGATGACTAACAACCATCTTTATTATTTTACTATGTTACTGTGAGTATTGTTCTACAGTGATGTTGTAAGTACTGTTACTGACTACCTGGCGGTAAGGCCTGGTTCAGCGCCATGCATCTGGGTCGTGGTCCCGAGTATGTACGGGACCCACCTAAAGCATTGATAATGTCTCCAACCAATCAGTTTCAATAATTTTATGACCTTGATTGACACGGGTAGTAGGCATAGTATGGGATGCGTCTATTACAAGTGGCAATTAGTGTTCGTTGACACAATAAATAATAATGAACTGTTTATAGTGTATTATGACTGGCCATAATCACCTGAATGTACGTATATATAAACTATGATAAGCATATGATTGTACACATGATCAGATTATAGACCAGACTAGTGTCATATGCTAGATTACACATCTTGAGATTAGTTGTTTCCTTTTATCATGATATCAGTTATATATTGTTCATAACTTTGTTCTTGATATTGATGATTTGTTATCTTTTATTCTAGGAGTTTTCGTGCATGTTAGGGGAAAAACATGCCCACCCAGCGCGCGTGCGTGCTGCCCACCCCGTCTGGTGCTGGTGCGCGGGTGCGGGTTGGGCCCAGTTTTTTTGGACCGGGCCACACGGGTGTAAGTGGGATGTGGGTCTTGGATGCGGATACGCCCACTACTTAAAGAAGTGGGTGCGGGTCATTGGGTGTTAGTAATTACCAGTACTCGATCCGACCCGGTGCGCGGTTGGAACGGTTCACAAAACCGTTGCCAACGGTTCAGACAAAAAGTGTCACAACCGCTCCCACTTCCTCCAACAGACTTTCCAAGAGCGCTATAAATAGCGTTCCTCTCAGTCTTTCTGAAATACACATAACAACAGAGTTCTTCTACAGCTAAAGAAGAAAAGCAGAAATTCAGAATATTTGTCTGAATCTGTGCCTTCTTAAGACAGAAATTCTTCTCTCTCCTACCTTCTCTTACAGTGAATATTTCTCCATATCAAGGCAAATATACTCTTTGAAATTTATCTTCATCCAAGCTTTGAAATTCAATTAGTGAAGGTACTGATTAAGTAAGTTTCGACTGTATGGTTATTTAGTAGTGCTATCCAAATGCCGTGAAGAAGTGTTGTATCTTGGGAGACCAGCGTCCAATAATCCATTAACTCCATAGTGGGGAACGTAATTATCTTAAGGAGATTTGCTATCTGCGTATCTCACTTCATGTACTGTATTATTTAATTAACGTTTCTTTTACAGGGATTATGCTGGAATATTTATTCATTTAATATTATTGTGAATATATGTAACTATATATTGAGACTGACTAATTCTTGCCTAATTGGTGTTTAATGTTCGCGGTTCAAAATTATGAAGAAATTCATCATTGTTGAACCACGTACAAGTTATGAAAACCTAAACTTGTTAGAATCTTTTTAGCAAAATTGTGTGGTGGCAAGTTAGGGGTCGAATCCATAGAGAATTGTTAAATCCTAGTTATTAAAAAAATCTAACTTTTATCTTAATCTAGTAGAGAAATCCTTGGATGAAGGTTGGAGTTTTGTTTTAAAAAATAAAGATCTTTAAGCATTAAAATATGAAGAAAACAAAAAAATAAAAAAGAATACTAACCTTGTGCGAAGTTTAAAGAACTAAGGTGAAACTAAGAAATTGGGATGAAGAGAAGAGGAAGTTGAAACCCGGTGACTTGTCCCATGATGTCGCTTTAATGTCTTCCTCCTTCGATCTATGTTAAAGACAAAAGAACTAATAAAAGAAAATAAGATTAAGCATGCATGAGATTGTTGATGAGTTCATAAAGTAATACATGTAAAGAAAAAAAGAAAATTGCATCACAAAAATAAAAGAAAAAAGTAAAGAAAACTTAGACTGAAATGCTGCAAATGTATTGAAGAAGATTGATTTTTATTGAAAATGTTGTTACAAACTCTTGATCCCAAACTTATATTACAATGCATAACTTTCCCCTCAATTGCTTCTCAACCTCACTCTGTACCTCTCTCTCACTGAATACATGTATTTATAGAAAAAAATAAATAATCTAGGGAGACCGGGGGGGGGGGGGAGCAAATGCTCCCCCTAATTCAAAAAAGAAGGCCATGGAAACGCGGTTTTTGCCGCATTTTTGTGGCTGGATCCTGGCATTGGGCCAGGATCTGGGGGCGTATTTTCACCCACTTGTCTTCTATCCTTCTATCTTTCTGAATTTTGAATCTCTACTCCGTATTTGACGATAGATTCTTTTATCCTCAATGAAACCAATATGGTCTTCACAAATTTCATTTTTTCTTTGAATTTTTATAGTATTATCTTATCTGGTAGATTGAATCTTCAGATAAGATAGCCTACAAATCCTCTGAATTTGAGTCGATCCCGTTTAATTTGAAAATTTAAATTTGTTTGCATAGGATTAATGCTTATCTTCTCTCTATCATACCCTGCATAGATTAGGACATTAAGACAAATGAGTTGTAAGAATTATTATAGAATGAATGTAAGAATGCAATAATAATTATGCAATATATGCGTCCAAACATATCCCCACACTTATCTTTTGCTCGTCCTCAAGCAAAATAAAACTAAACCTAAGATTTTATTTGACCACTTTCATAGGTCACGCGATTGCACCGAGCATGTGCAACAATCCTTTAAATCTCTAGGTTACCCTAAAGGAGGAGTTGTAGTCTCCTGAGGGTTTTCAGTTGATTACACCCACAAACTCCATAGAGAAAAGAAATAAACGATAGATTTTTTTGAAAATGCATTTTGAAAAGAAGAGAAAATATTTGAAGTGTTTATAAGAATTAGGCAATTTATAAGTTATAGGAGTACCGAACTATTCATCCTTAGACCTAGTCTCTATTCAAAAATTTTTTATCAATCAAAATTAGGAATAAAATTGTATTCTCATCTAGTCTATTATTTTTTCCTAAGTCATATGCATCTTGCGATCATGAGTATATTGACTAAGGGTTCTTCAACTCTATGCCTTATTTATGTAATTGGTGGTAATATTTCTTAGCATTCTTAGGTTTTCTAATTTGCCCATGTAGGGAACCTTAGTCGGTGACTCCCAAATCGGACGGTTTTAGGGCACCGAGTAAGAAAACACCCCAAGGAATTACAACTCGAGCAAATAAGTCCACAAAACTAAGGATTTTATTTGATGATATGAACCACTTTTAGGTGTGAATAATTATGCTTTATGAGGCACAAAAACTCAGCTTAATCAGAAGATTCTTATTATATATATATTTTCCTTTTTTTTTTCTTTTTTTTTTATAAAGTATAAGAATCTTTGTTTTTTAATCCTAAGTATATAAGTGTATATGCATATTTCATCAAGAAAAGAAAATCAAGATTAAATTACTTTTTCAATTTTTCTTCCTAATCCTAAAAATCAAACAAATATTCTTACTTCAACCAAGTATAAAAATCCTAATTATGATTCTCTTATTTCTTAGAAGTAACTTAATTTCTTTCAAAAACACGTCAAAAGTATTATTTTTCCTTTTTAAAAAGTTTTTTATTTTTTATTTTTTTTATTTGAAGAAAACCTAAAAGAAAACCTATGTTAGAACCCTCCCCTATACTTATCTTATGTATTGTCCTCAATGTATGAATGATCAATATGATGAAGTATAATGCAAAATTAGAAGGTGAGGTGAAGAAGATAGTACCTAATGAAGACGAGTAAATATTATCCATTATTGCCTAGTTGAAAAAGAAATCAAGAGAAAATACAAAAACTATAATACTACAATGGATCCCTAGCAGGTATAGAGATCAATTATGATAAACAGGATCTTCCAGAAAGATTTCCTCCACTTCTGGGCTCAGCTACTCACGGTATGGTATTAATTGTTAGCCATTCACTTAAAAAGTGGTACCATCCGTGTGGTATTGTGAATCTCAACTGCACAATGGGTGTACCTTATGAACAATGTAAGGACCGGTCCAGCGGGATTTCAGTTTTTTCAGAAAGAGATGTAAACGTGAATTGTAAAGTAAGACTTTCTGTCCTAGCTGAAATTTCTTACGAATGTGGCCCAATCATGTATCATTTCATACGGTCCTTGTACCATTTTGTACAATCATATGCATCGATTTTTATCTCTTCAAGCCATCAAGTTGAAATTTTCTAGACTCACCTCCCTTATCTAGATCAAAATTTAGGCATTTGATTGCCTAGTATGCCTTGTGTTCTAGCTCGACAGGAGTTTTGCCATAGACTAACCTATATAAAGACATTCCAATGGAAGTCTTGAAAGCTATACGCCCACAAGGCATTAGTCAATTGAAAAGACCAATTTTTTTTAGTGGTGTTCACAGTTTCTCTAAATGGTCTGTTGGCCCAAAAATTACAATCTCCGATTTGTGTTTTGATGATAACAACGCATATGAAGTTATTTGGTACTAATCAAGTTCAAGAGTGTATTTCAGGATTCAAAAAGATCTAACAGGTTCTTCCTATAAAGGAAGGTGTTGATGGCTCAACGGTACTCAAGTACGGGATTATAGCTCAAAGCTCTCAATATCGCTCAAACGTCATTATCAGAGAAACCCGTTTGAAGATTAGAACCTTATAAGAATCTAGTTTGTTGAAGAGTAGAGTATAGATTTGAGGCTCAAAGATATACATACAAAAAATGCACTTTTCAAAAGTATGATTTTTGACATGTTTGATTTTGATACCTGTTCTACATTTTCTTAAAAATTTCTCTCTTTTTAGAACTTGTATCTTATGACTATGCATGTATTCCATCTTCCAAAATCTAAACAAAAAATTATTTAAATTTTTCTATATCTTCAAATACTTTGATTTAGTTTTTTGGCCTAGGTTGGTCGACCGTGCCTATAACAGGCCAGAATGGTTGACCGCACGGTCGACTGAACCTCTGGTAATTGGGGTGTGAATGTTGTTCACATTCCCGGTCGACCGACTGGTCCCCTATTGCGGTCGACCGGGCGGTCGACTGACTGTAACCTGTTTTGATCTCGATAAAACACGGTTGACTGACCGGTCGACTGAGAGCCAACTGTCATATGTTTTTGAACGGCCGGTTGACCAACACACTACCAGATTGGCAGTAATAGGCAGATTTTGAAAGCTGACTTTTAACTTGTTTATTAAAACGTGTTTAGTTGAATTTCATGGGTCAAATTCTTCCTTTTAAATTTGGTAAAACTATTATAAATTTATTTTTCTAAAACCTATATAAATGGTCATTAGGATTAAATAGTTCACAACAACAAATTTTATTGAAAATTTAGTTTTGCTTTCAAAGAGAAAAAGTTTCAAGTTTTATTTTGTGCTCTTATTTTCAAAATTTTCAATTGAGTTTTTCTGGTCTTAAAATCTCTCTTTCTGATTTTCACTTTCACTTACATTCTTGAGTTTCAAGTTTAAATTTTACTCTACAGGGTTTTGTAAGAGAGTTGCAAAGAGAATGTTAGTGATCTCTTGATCACCCAGAGCTTGTTATCTCAATTGGCTTTGTGCTGCCTCTAGTGTTGAGGATTGAGTTGGGGAGTTGTGTACTCCAAGTAGTTGTAATTCCTTGTTGTAAGGTTTCTTTGTGGAGGATCCAATAGCGGATAGTGAAATCCTTCACGGTGGTGAAGGCAGGGACGTAGAGCGATGGCTCGAACCTTGAAACAAATCTTTTTGTTTGCGATTGCTTTATTGTCTCTATTTATTTGTTTATTATTCATTCATTCTTGTCGATCAATACTCATCTCAACATGATAGCAATTGAGCGCCTCAACTCTTATCTATTGGAATCACGAGGAGAAGTTCAGAGCCCTTCACGGGGAGTTCGGCTTCAAGTCTTGTTTTGAGTGATCGGTTGCATTATTTCATATTATATTATTTAGAATTTTAAATTGATTAGCTGTACACCTATTCACCCTATATAGGTGTAATTTTAATTAGTATCAGAGCATTGTCTCTAGTTTTTTGCTTAACAACCTTAGAGAGATTCTAGTTGCTAATCATTTCATTGATATTTTCATTCTCATCCACTATAGAAAAGATGGCCGAAGATATTAAGATCCCTCCCAAGTTTGATGGCCTTAACTTTCCCATATGGAAGGTTAAGATGACCGTGTTTCTACAATTCATAGGAAGCCGGGTTGCAAAGGCGGTGACTAAACCCTTTAGTGTACCCACTGGTGATGAGGACACTTGGTCCGATATTGCCACCAAGGAGTTGATACTTGTTTTCCTTTATGTTTGCAAAAGGGGAAAACCTACAAATAAAAGAGTTTGAGGAGCTAAATTACAAGTATTCTTAAAAAAGATTACAAGTAGATCTCCTCAGAGATTCTGGGAAAATGTGCCGATAGGAGTCTGGTCAGTGCGCGATCACTTTGTCCCTTTGACGATGCGAGCGATAAGATTCCCTTCTCGCCTGGTTCCGGGAATCAGAGAACAGAGGATTGGTAGAACCCTCTTGCTACTTCTCAAAACCGCCTTCTGTGAGGAATTCCTTCTCGCCTGGTTCCGGAGATTCCTTGAGGAAAAGAGGTTGCTAGGGTATCGCCACCCTGAAAGGAGAAGTATTTCTCTTGAAAGGTCTCTGAATTAGAGAACGCACGGTGCGTTATGAAGAAGTCCGATTCTCCTGATCAGCAGAGGATTGATTTGGGAGCAGAAGCCCACTTTGATTGATCGCCGATCTCTGGAAGCCCCCTCCCCTTGTGCCCCTGGCGGGCTATTTATAGGGAGAGCAAGGGTATAGTCGTCCCCTTGAAGATATGGAAACAGATTGAACCGAATCTGTTTGAATCTGGAAAGTAGCCTTACTGCGAGGCTAGGATAGCTTCTGCGGAGCTAGAAAATGGGCAAGTCGGTTGATCTTTCCGATTTGTTTTGATCCTTTCCATATCGTTGGAGGATTTTCTCTGATCCTCTTACTCGTTTCAAGAGAGTCAAGAGATTGCGGCAATCACCTGCCATATTTGAATCCTAATTGGATTTGATCAGATTGGATCCGATCTCATCAGGAGATTTGATTGGTCAAAGGTTGACAACGGAGCTGCCCGCTTTGAAGCTCATAGCAGAGCTAGAGGCAACTCTTGGCGAGGTTCGAAAAGAGGCTTTTCGGCGAAGCTATCAGTTAGCTTCCTGGCGATGCTCTGGATGATGCTAGCCTCTCAAACGAGGCTATCTCCTTGGGCTAATGTAATGCTAAATGCTAGCATCTTAGACCTGCTGAGGTCTGTTTAGAAACAATCCGGGTTCACTGTTCTGCTTGCTGGATCAGTAGAGTCCGAGCTGCTTCCTTGTCCCTTGGAGGTGGGTGGAAACTGGTCTTCAGCTTGTCTGTCCCTTGTCTTTTGTAAATGTCAACAAGTTTAGACATCGTTCGGACCAATAAGAATCTTGTCTTTTTTAAGTGTCAACAAGACCCCCTTCAAAGTTTTCGAGAGTCTGCAATAGCTCAGACTCCGAAACACTTTGAACTGCTGTGATAGTATGTGGAGTATGAACGTCGCCATGATGGTTGAGTTCAGCTTCGCCTTCATTCCTGCTTTGGGATGAATTCGCCGAAGAATTGCATTGGTCCGCGAGTAGCTTCGCGTCGGGGTAGCTCCGCATCTGGGCTTCCAAGAAATAAGTTCGCTTTGGAACTCCTGTTTCTTTTCAAAGCCAACTGCCGTGGGGCGGTTACGAGGAGGATCATTCCTTCTTTCGCGCCAATCGAGGGAGATGTTCTCCGATTTGCACGTTTCCAAGGGAGGATACTCCCTTTCTTCAAGGCGCCATAAGTGCCTTTTATGAGGGAGACGTTTTCTCCCTTTGCACGGTTCCAAGGGGAAACCGTCCCTTCCATCAAGGCGCAATAAATGCCTTGAATGCGCTCGTACTTCCACGCTTGGGGTGAGAGTGCTCAGGC
This sequence comes from Agave tequilana, assembly GCA_038442645.1. Lineage (NCBI taxonomy): Eukaryota > Viridiplantae > Streptophyta > Magnoliopsida > Asparagales > Asparagaceae > Agave > Agave tequilana. The sequence continues at coordinate 17,135 of JAVJIF010008332.1, read as the reverse complement.
CATGGGGCCTATAAATAGGACACTTGAGGTCCTCTGAAGAGAAATGTTTTGCCTTCCTTCTCTTCTCTTGGTTTGTGAGAGATACTCAGATCTCTGAATTAGTGGGAAAGCCCACTCTGGTTGTCTAACCGGCCAAGGACCAGTAAGTCTTGATCGTTCAACGACTTCACCGATTTTAGGGGATTCATCTCCCTTTGACAGCTGCTTCAGGGATTAGCTTCCCTTGATCTTCATCTTGCACTTGGCTGATCTGCAGAGAAGAATTTTGGCATAGCTTCCCAGTGAAGCTATCATTCTGACTTGATCACAGAAAGATCATTGCAAGTTGAGTCCGCTACACAGGCAGAACTTAGGACTTGGTCTCTTCAAAGGTTGAGCCAGTCTCGCCATATTGGTGAATGTTGAGACTGTGTCTGACTTTGCCATAGAGGTGAGGCTAGGACTTGGCGTTTGCTGAGCTAGTCCATTAGTTGCTGTGCAGGCGGAGCTTGTCCTCTGCTGAAGTCGGATTGCTTTGCCGCCCAAGAATCTGACTTAATATCTTTGCGGCTTTTTCTGTGCTTGACTGTTAACTTGCTCCAATTTGCCTTGCAGTGAGCTATGTTTGCTAGTCTGGTAACTTGATGGAAGAAACCATGAAATTGCCTTATGCTTCCCGGTTGAAGCTTTACTTTTAAGCAGGAGGAACAATTCGGGGCAGCGGATGCGCGTCCCAGGGGCTGTTGGCAGCCTCTTATCCGAGATGATTCGTTCTGAGATGAGGCTGGCCGTCGCCTTTATCGGAGAGGATCCGCTTCAAGATAATGGGCGTCGCCTGTGGGATCGCCAGCATCATTGCCGACTTTCAACTTTGGTGGCCTTTGGGGGCGGTCCACTTCAGGAAAGCGGATATCGCGCCTGTTAGATTACTGGTACCACTGCCAATTCCCATTATACGTGATCTATCGTGTGTTGGCGGCGATAGGTTTTATTGCCAGGCTTCAACAAAAATGGCCTAGCAAGATCTGCCATTTTGTGGAGAAAAATGACCGTGTCCTTGTGGCACCATCTGTTCATGTGCGAAGGATTACGGCCTTGCGCCGGAGGAAGGCCTTTCCTGTCCCGTTGATCTGGCTTGGAGGCAGATAAAACCGCTTGTATGCCCCAAATGATCCTGTTGGGCAACTGAATGTGTTTGTATGAAACACAACTTTGATGTAATATCAGTGTACCTTTGCTTTTGAATCAATGAAAGTTCATCGTCTGATCATCTGATTTTTGCTTGCTTTCACTGAGAGTTTGGCCATAGCTGGGCTAAACTGTGTGCGGAGCTAAGGACATAGCACCTTTTTTCGAATGATTTTCGCGAGACTGGCATGTCTCGCGAGCAGCACCTTTTTGGAGGGCTAAGGTAAGCCTCTCGGCTAAGCCCTTGAAGGATTGTGCGAAGTCCGCACTTTGCTCTTGTGTGAAGTTAACCCTTTAGTGGGGTTGAACCGTCGCTCTTTGGGAAAGCGCCTCAGGCGCTTTGGGCACTGTTTCGAATTAATTCGAAACGGCGGCATGTGCCCTTTTTCGAGGCCTCGATTTAGGCGCTGATTGGCCTATAAAAGCCCGATCGGGCTGTGAACATGGAAAAGATCTCCTTTTTAGAGAAATTTCTGTCTTTTCCTCTCCTTCTTCCTCTTTCTTTGCTTCAGAGTTCTTTGAGAACCCTTGCATCTCTTCGATGGCGCCCAAAAGACGAGCGGGTAAGGAAGCATCGACTTCTGCAGCGGAGGGCCCTCCCCCTCCTCCGGTTATTGAGCGACCTGTCGCTGGTAAGAGACTCTTCTTAGAGATGGTGGTCTTGCTCCTTTGGAGTCGATATTTGACCATTAGGACGATCGAATATGATCTGTCCTTATCAGGGAACTCGTTTCCCTTCAACTTCCCTATTTTGCTTGCACCAGGGAGTTAAGAACTGAACAGTTCTTCTTTGGGCTTTCGCACGAAGCCATAACTTGGGCCATCTCCGTACTGTTTGAGGAAAAGGACTTGAATAAGTCCTCTCAGTCATGATGACTTTTGACCATAATGCCCTTTTGATGACATCGGCCCTCAGGACTATACCACTTCCTGCTTACGCGAAGTTGGTGCTTCGGATTTCTTCCTGCGAGGATGCAGTTTCATCCACGAGATCAAGCTTCATCGAAGCTATCGCCTTGCTGGCTTTTCTCGCTGAGCGAGGCTATGCCTTAGTGAATTTTTATATTTTCATATCCACTTGATTGATGAACTAATCATAGCTCATTTCTGTGTTTGCAGTGCATTACGCCTCTGGTATCCCGAACAGTCTGTTTGGGTTATCCAGGCGAGCAGGTGGTAGCCTCAGTCTGCAGTTCCATGGAGAGGCTTCTTTATTCAGTGAGCGGAGCTCCCTTGTCCGGGATACGCTCATCCAAGGCGGTCTCCCGCAGACCACCCGGAGTATCTTGACCACGGCTCCTCTTGAGGATGTCGATCGTCAGACTTACAGAAAGCCTGACTTTATGTTCGGGGATGCTGCGCCTGATTCCGATCGCCAGTTGCAGGCCGGCGAAGGGCAGTGGATCTTTCAGTTGGATGGCGAGAAATCTTATCTTCCGTCCACCAAGCGACATTTCCCTTTGTCCTCCTTCGCGGCTGTGACTCAGGCTCGGAAGATGGCGTGGAGTGTGAGCCGAAGCACTGAATCTGTCCATGTTGGGAGATTGTCATATCAGTCTGGCTATTCAGGGGTGGGCCCTCCTCGCAGCATAATGGGGCTGTACCCTGGGAAGGTATCGCGAGAACTCCCAGTGAGAGAGAATCCGGCTGTGGCGCAGACTTTTGGCGCCCAATTCTGCGCAGTTGGCGGGAATTACCCCGCTACTGACTTCAGGACCCCTGGTTGGGTTCATCCTCCCAAGACATGGTGGGCGGAGTTGACCAACTATGTCCTTGCTAATTTTGGGAAGGACTTGGAGAAGTTAAACCTCCATGAGGCCGTCTGGGCGACCTGCTACGACATTGATATGAAGGTGGCGTGCTTCTACGCCATCCTTGAGTTATACTGCCCTGCCTCGGGAACCTTCTTCACCCCAGTTGGTGAGTTGGGCATGGCTCTGCATGAGATGTGAGAAATCTCTGCCTTGCCTTTTGGGTCTCTTCCGTACGAAGAGTACTTTCCCTGTGAAGCAGAGTTGGCTCTGCTGGAGAAGCAGGAGCCTGCTTTGCTTGAGACTTACCGGGAATTGATGTGCCACTTGCACATTTGTTCCAGCATCCACACTGGCAAGAGTAGCTCGAAGAGCTTAAAGAGCTGGGGAACTATCTGTTCCCGGACATGAAGAGTGCGCCTGAAGCTGCTCATTGCGGAGTTGCTGAAGGGGACATCTTGGCCCGGATGGAGGCGCATGCTGAAAAGGACATCGTCGTGACTGAAGATGATGGTCCTTTTGAGGAAGGTGATGTCCTTCGGAGCTTTCACCACCAGGCTCGTCGGCCTATGCCTTGGAAGGCGCTGCTGGCCGGTTTCTTAACCATCTGGTTAAAGAAATGTGTGGTGCCGTCTTCCTCGGGTGACATTGTCCACCCGAATGTCTTGCTGCCGGCTGTGCGCTTAGTCCATGGCCACCGTCTGGGTCTTCTCCCGGCTATGGTGTGCTGTATCCAGAGGGGCCTTCGTGCGCTAACGGAGGCTTTCTGCAGACCATCGGCGTCGAGGAGAGGAAAGGGTGCCGTCCTGCCCTGTGACGGACCCAATCCTAGGGTAGGTTTACCGTATACCTACTTGATGGCGTGGTTCGCCTTGCACTGCCCGGCTTTGATTGGAGCTGGGGCGGATCCTCCGCAGGGTGTTCGAACGGCACTTCTCCGCCGCTTTGAGGGCTGTTCATGGCAGAAGATCTACGTGGCTGAGGCCCGTAAGTTAGTGCGTCGTTATGACACCTATAGCCTGTTCCGTTGTTTTCCTCGCATGCGGGATGCGGGGTTCAATGAGGAATTCCATGATGCGGAATCGGGTGACTCTCCCATGAGTCGAGGTGTTTTCGAGTGGCTGGTCAGCATCCGGCCCTCGCATTTACTGTTCAGGAGTGGGGACACCTGCTACCTGGAACCCTACGTTCCGAGCCGGTTTGCCCGCCAATTCGGGTATGACCAGCTGTACGTGGGCAACCCAAATCCGGACTTGAATTTCATGGGGAGCCTCATTGATGGGGCTCGTGCCTGGCAGTTCTTTACTGCGGATGGCACTGGGGCACGGCTACGCACGCCGTTGAGGGATCCCGGCCTTCGGACGACCCTGTGCTTCTGCCAATGGTATGCGGCTTCGAATTCCACGCCTCCTGGATTCAATGCCAATAGTTCGGGTATGAGATTGATTGCTCATCGGATGAGGCAGAAGGCTTTGAGAAGAAGAAGGAGAGTAAACGAGTCCGTATCCCTGGCATAGAGGAGTTCATCGCTGTGGATGATAGCGAGGCTTCTGATGCAGGGAGCCCTCGCTTTGAGGTAGGGACAGGAGCTGATGTCCGCGAAGCTGACACCTGTGAAGCCGGCTCCGGCGTGTGGTGGGACAGCTCCCCCACGACATGTGGAAGAAGAGGATTCTGATGTCCACTTCAAGAGAAAACGTGGGAGTGGATCCCGTAGGAAGTTGTTGGCGAAGAAGCCCCGTCGCCATGCTCCTACAATTGTGGTAGAGGGCGAACCCTCTACTGCGCTTCCTTCTGCTGCTCCATTAGTGGCTGAGCCGTCGGTTGCTGAACCGACTACTGGTAAGATTTGCCCCATCTAATATGCCTTCAGTGCACTTTAAATAACTCATCATTTGCTTTTTTGTTGCAGGAGCTGAGGCCGTTGGAGAGCAAGGGGAACACTACGATCCCCTGTTCACCTATAGGGCTGCAGCCAGCTCTTCCGCTCACTCGCAAGAGTCTGGGAGTGGCGCAGCTGATGTCGGTCCTTCGGGTGTTGGGACCTCCAAAGGAAGTCCTGTGGAATCAAGCTCTGTTGAGTGGTCTGCAGGGGACTCGGCGGGCGAGAGCGGGCCGGCCATTTACGTCGAGTCTGGTAAGAACTTTCCGATGGGACCCTTGGATTCCGATGTGGCTGACGAGGTGACATCGGCCTTCGGTATGACTACGATCTCTTGGTCTTCGCCTGTTTGCTGCGTCTCCTTTTTGACCTTGGTTTTGTTGCAGGTATTCGTCCCAAGGTGCATCAGCTTCGAAGGAAGCGGAGGGTCCTCCTAAGAGGTTAGAGGGCGAGTCGAGTGCTTCGACCGCGGCGGATGTTGCCATGTTGGACGTGTTGTATGGCGACTTGCCTTCTTATCAGCCCACGTCAGCTGAAAGGCGAGAGGCTGAAGGAGCAGCAGTCCCACAGATGCCTTTACTCCCGAGTGAGATGCCGGCGAGTATGGAGTTGAGGGTGATCACCAGCCCTGCCTCCCCAACTCAGGTGGTTGAGCCTGTTGCTCCAGAGGTGGTTGCCAGTCCTACCTCCGCGGTGGCTGACGTGCTGGTGTCGCTGAGGACTCCGCCGAGGTCACCTTTGGCTTGTCCTGCTGCTGCCGATGTTCCCGCTTCTTCTTCTGCGGCGGTGTCGACTAGGATGGTAGATTGCTCCGAGGTTGTCTCAAGGGTTGATGAAGCTGAGAATGACTTCATCGGTAATCTGGTCGACAGCTTCTATAACAGTTTGGAGCAGACTATCAGTCTAGTCTTGAAGGGCTCGCCTGTGCTATTCTCGAAGCTGAAGATGGTCCTCTCCCGTGGCATTGAGTGTATCCGGGACTTTGAGGGGTATCACCAGGCTTCTGCTTTGGAACTCCTGGTGGATAACCTTAAGAAGGACGTAGAGGAGTGGCGCCATCTCCATCGTTCCGACCCGACGTCTTTAGCTGATGAGCGGCTCACACATCTTGTCGCGCAAAGGCGCGAAGCTCGGCTTGCTGCTCAAGAGGCCGCTGAGGCTATCTCCTCTGACTTGAAGTCCTTGGAGACAGAGCAAGTAGAGGTTGGGAGTGCAATTGACGCTTCCACCAGTGCACTTCTTGATGCCGAAGATAAGATTAGGATGGCCGAGGAGATGATCAGGAAAGCAAATCTCCTCTTATCCAAGGATATACCGGTGCGTCTTGAAGAGACTGCGCGGCTTGAGCAGCTTAGGGCTCAAAGCGAGGAATTAGCACGGCGGGAGTCGTCACAGAGGGCGACTTTGGCGGAGGTTGAAGCTCGTCTGGCTCAAGCGGTGGATTTCAATGAGGCTGAGCTGAGATCACAGGCGCTGGCCCAGGCTGCTGATGACAGGAGGACGAGGGCTAGCTTCGCCGGAGATCGGATCCGATCTTATCATGTACGCCTATAGGCTCCTCCATGTATCCATCCTTTGGAATTTAATAAAAATTCTTTCTTTTGTCGTCTTTGTTTGTTTGGATAATGAGGTATGGCTGTCTGTTGGTTCAGAGTTCGCAATGACATAACCGAATAGGACGTCGCCAGTCTCGAGGTCAGCCCTTTGCGGGACTAGAGTGAAGATACTTGCCTTTTGTAAATGTCAGCAAGTATGAGGCCTGTCTTTTGTAAATGTCAACAGGGCTCGAGATTGAGACTTAGCTGTCTGTTGGTTCAGAGGTCGCAATGACATAACCAATTGAGACGCCACTAAGCTCAATGGTAGATGAAACTTGGCTATCTGCCAGTTCAGAGGTCGCAATGACATAACTGGTTGAGAAGCCACCAAGTTCAAAATAGGTGATACTTGTCTTTTGTAGATGTCAACAAGTATCGAGACCTGTCTTTTGTAAATGTCAACAGGACTCGAGATTGAGACTTAGCTGTCTGTTGGTCCAGAGGTCGCAATGACATAACCAATTGAGACGTCACTAAGCTCAATGGTAGATGAAACTTGGCTATCTGCCAGTTCAGAGGTCGCAATGACATAACTGGTTGAGAAGCCACCAAGCTCAAAATAGGTGATACTTGTCTTTTGTAGATGTCAACAAGTATCGAGACCTGTCTTTTGTAAATGTCAACAGGACTCAAGATTGAGACTTAGCTGTCTGCTGGTTCAGAGGTCGCAATGACATAACCAATTGAGACGCCGCTAAGCTCAATGGTAGATGAAACTTGGCTATCTGCCAGTTCAGAGGTCGCAATGACATAACTGGTTGAGAAGCCACCAAGTTCAAAAGTCGGGTTGGATTTGGAAAAGGTCTCGTCTTCTCGGGGAGAAACGAGGAAATCACTGTCATAGGTTTAATGTTAACGTAACAGCGGAATATGTGTGGTCCTACCATTCTATGGATGAGAATTGGTAGGTGATTTGGAGGTCTCGTTCTCACGAGGAGAAATGAGGGGACTGCTATCATAGGTTTAATGTTAACGTAACAGCGGAATATGTGGTCTTACCATTCTATGGATGAGAATTGGTAAGTGATTCTGGAGAGGGAATCAAGTGGGAACAGGCCCCTTAGGATTTTTAGCAAACCCTCAGCTATCAACGGGTTTGATATGCCTTTACCAACTACCGTTTGAGTTGGGCTAGCCATGCTATTCCCCTCAGCATGATGAGTTGTCAAGGACTCATGTTGGGCTTAAAGGCCAACATTTTCCTCTATCCTTAATCGTTAAGGATGTTGGACTATCAGGTTAATGTCTGCATAACCTTGATTCCTCTTTAGGATAACCGGTGCGCGGCCAGGTCCCAGTTGGTTTCGGCTGTATGATCTCACTTGGAGGAAGAGAAAGGCTCTCTTTGTGCGTGCTTCGGACACGGAGATCTCGATCAGAGGTGTAATGTTAACTTGATCGAGAGAAGGATCCTCGATTAAGGATAATACTTCTTTAAGAATTTGCCATTGATCGACATCATGAGTAGGTCGCCCTCTGCAGTCATAAGGCGGTATGCCCCGTTTGAATAGACTGTTTCTATCACAAACGGTCCTTCCCATTTAGGCTGAAATTTGCCTTTGGTCTTGTGCGTCATAATCATCGGTCGTCTGATGGCTAAGACCAGGTCTCCTTTCTGGAAGACTCTCTGCTTGACCTTCTTATTGAAGGCTTTTGACATCCGAGCCTGATATAGCTCGATGTGTTGCTGAGCTTGGAGCCGCTTCTCGTCTAGGGCTTCGAGCTCTTGAAGACGCAGGCGATCATTGTCTTCTGATGTCATCTTAGTAGTCAAGGCTACCCGCAATGATGGCACCTGGATTTCCAATGGGATGACCGCTTCGCACCCATATACCAGGGAGAAAGGCGTATTGCCTGTCGGTGTCCGAACCGTAGTCTGGTAAGCCCAGAGACATTCACCCAGCTTTTCGTCCCAATCTCGCTTATTCGAGGAGACGAACTTCTTGAGAAGCTTGATGATCGTCTTGTTGAATGCTTCTGCTAAGCCATTGGCGGCAGGATTGTAGGCGGTTGAAGCCACATTCTGAATTCGGTATTTATCGCAGAACTGATAGAATCCTTGGCTTATGAATTGAGGACCATTATCGTGGATGATTCGCCTGGGGACACCAAATCGATGGATGACATGGTGTTTGATGAAGCTAACCAGATTGGAGGTTTTGACTTCGGCCAACGGTATGGCCTCTGCCCATTTTGAGAAGTAATCGGTTATTGCCAGGATAAACCGGTGACCTCTTGCCGAAGAGGGACTGATTGGCCCTACGACATCGATTCCCCATGCTTCAAATGGCCATGAAGCAACAGTAGGGTGGAGCAACTCCGAAGGTTGGTGTATGAAGTCTGCATGAACCTGGCACGCCTTACACCTTCGTGCATATTGGGTGGCATCGGCCATCATGGTCGGCCAGTAGTACCCAAGTCTGTGCAGCCTGTCTTTAAGCTTTGGACCCGGCTGGTGAGCTCCGCAAATGCCATCATGTGCTTCTTTAAGCACTTCCTGTGCCTCTGAATGGGAAAGGCAACGGAGGAGGACACATCATATGAGCGACGGTAGAGTGTCTTCAAAGTGGGATCATAGTAGAAACGGAGCGACCTTCGTCTGATGGACGCCGCTTCTTTGGGATCGTCTGGGAGCAATCCGTGCAGAGCGTAATCAATGAGAGGGAAGCGCCAATCCCTTGGCTCAGGATCCATGAAGATATTATGGACCTCTTGGATCCTTAGCATATGCTTGGAGCATACGAGATGCCGGGTTGCGACTGTGAGGTGATACTCGGTGTCGGCCGGTAAGGCTAGCGTCGTCGCTAATGCAGCGAGGGCATCCACCTTGGTATTTTAAGATCGGGACACATGCCCGATGTAGAAGCCTTCAAATAAGCTAGCCAATTTGATGACTGTATGATAGTAAGGCACCAAGTCCTCATGGCGGACTTCATATTCGCCTTTGACTTGACTGATGACCAGCTTTGAATCGCCGTAAGCTTCGAGGTAGCGTACCCCCATTCCATGGGCAAGCTGGAGACCGATGAGCAGAGCATTGTATTCTGCTACATTGTTGGAGCATGATTCTGTCAAAGAAAATGCTCTGGGAAGGATATGATCCTGTGGGGAGATGAACACAACCCCCACTCCGGCAATAATCTTTCCTTTGGGGCCCATCCGCGATGCTCCGTCGAAGAACATCTGTCACACTTCCTCTGCTGAGGTTGCATTAGACTCGAAGACTTCATCAGGGATGTCTTCGTGAAGTTTTGAATGCTCCGGAACTGGATGAGCAGCCAAGAATTCTGCAAGGGCTTGGCCTTTGACCGCCTTCTGAGGAATAAAGGTCATGTCGTATTGAGACAGCAGAAGTGCCCATTTAGCCAATCTTGAATTTAGTGACCCTGGCTTCGTCATAAGAAGACGTAAAGGATTCACCCTGGAGATGACATGTATGGTTTGGCCAACCAAATAATGCCGTGTCTTCTGAACGGCAAAGACGAGAGCTAAACACTCTTTCTCAACAGGATTGTAGCGAGATTCCGCTCCTATGAGAGTCCTGCTCAGATAATAATGGCCTGCTCGTGGCCATTGTCGTCCTTCTGAGCGAGGAGGGCGCCGAGGGAATAGTCCAGAGCTTTTACATAAATCAAGAATGGTTTCCCTGATGTAGGGGCCACTAAGACCGGAGGGTTTGTGAGATACCTCTTGATGTCTTCATAAGCTTCTTGACAAGCTTGGTCCCATATGAAGGCAGTACCTTTTTCATGAGCCGGTGGAACGGCTGACAGCGGCCTGAGAGATTTGCAATGAATCTTCTGATGTAGGCCAACCTGCCTTGCAAGCCTCTGAGCTCTTTGAGGTTCCTCGGTGGATGCATGTCCTGGATGGCTTTGACTTTGTCTGGGTCCAGATGGATCCCTTTTGATGTGACAATGAACCCAAGGAATTTGCCGCTGGATACTCCTAAGAAGGATTTTGTCGGGTTCATTTTCAGCTGATGAGCCCGCATTATGTTGAACATCGTTCTTAGGTCGCGAAGATGTTCGTCTTGTTGTGACTTTTGACAGAAATGTCATCAACATAGCACTCTACTGTCTTCCGGAGGTGATCGCGGAAGATCGTGCTCATTGCGCGCTGGTAGGTTGCTCCGGCGTTCTTCAGTCCGAAGGGCATCACAGTGTAGCAGTACCCCCAATGGCGTTCGAAAAGAAGTATGCTTCTCGTCATCAGGATACATCTTGATCTGGTTGTACCCTGAGAAGCCGTCTATGAAAGACATCCTCTCGAACCCGCATGTGTTGTCAATCATGACATCAGTGATGGGCAGCGGAAATTCATCCTTGGGACAGGCCGTATTGAGATCACGGTAGTCGATGCAGATCCGTATTTTGCCATTCTTCTTGAGGACGGGGACTATATTAGCCACCCAATCTGGATGTTGCTCCTCCCGAATGAAGCCACATGCAATGAGCTTGTGAACTTCGGCCTCAATAGCTTCCATAATGTTCGGGCGAAACCGACGCTGTTGCTGCTTGACTGGCTTGACGTCAGGCTTGATGTTTAGACGGTGCATAGCGACCTGTGGATCGAGTCGGGCATGTCTTCATAGCTCCACGCGAAGACGTCTATATACTCTTTTACGAGCATTATCAATTCCTCCTTTTCTATAAGTGATAGGCTTTCACTTATAAAGATGGGTTTGGGATGATCTTGACTTCCCAGATTGACCTGCGTCACCTTGTCTTCAGTAGGCGGCTCACGCAGTTCGAACCGTTTTCCCATTGGAGACTTAATTGCTGGGCCCAAGGTTCCTCATCAGCAACCTCTGCGGGTTCCAATTGACTGCTTGAAGTCATGAGGCTTTCGAATATCCCTCCTATGCTGACATCAGAGTCCCATTCGGAGGATGAGGCCGACTGTGATGGATCGATCCATCGCCTTTGACCTGAACTGTTGTTGATGATGTGGGTGTGACATACCCTAACCCCCTGCGTGTACTATCATAGTAATTTGCAGGCTTCCCTTTCGGGACAAAATACGCATTAGACTGCGCCTCCCTTTTCCAAAGTTTAGGCCGCCTCCCTGCTTCAGGTTGTAACCCATCTTCTTCACAATATGGCGCGCTGATGGCGCGTAATGAAAGAACTGTGGAGCATCCGACTCTGAGCTTGAGTCTGTAGTTGAGAATCTCCCTGGCCGGGCTCTGCCGAAGATTATCGGCGACTGACCTTGTTTGGAAGGAGGGATCACCGCGTAGCCCCTTCTATAACCTCCATAGATGTACTGGCCGCATTTGGCTTATGTACGGGCATGTGCAGAGAGCCATCCATAATGGATTTGATCGACCGCATACTCACAGGATAATCAAAAGAAATATTGTCTTTAATTACCCATTCACCTTCTTCCTCAGAAGGAGTATATTGGGTTCATGCTGTAATTGGTTCGCCAATCAAAATGGCTGGCATGCCCGCCTCGGACTCTGAATCCGCTTCATTGCCACTTTCACTGTCATCTGGCAATGGCTCCTCATGCGTTCCGTCGGCCTCTTGATACAGGAGGGCGTCGGTGAAGTAATTTTCTACGCCTTTAAAGGGTTGCTTTCGGTAAAGACAGTTCGTACTGTCGTATCATCATCCACATACTTGAAGCACTGGTGGAGGGTAGAAGGGACGATCCAGTTGGCATGGATCCATGGCCGTCCTAGCAGCAAGTTATATGATGTGTCAGCATCAATGACATAGCACGTCACTTCTGACTTCAAGCTTCCGATTCTGCAGCGGAGCCGAATCTTTCCAAGCGGATGGCTGCTCCCGGCGTTAAAACCGTATATTGTAGTGGTGGTTGCAGACAACCTGTACAGTGGTATGCCGAGGAAATAGAGAGAAGCCGTTTGGGGATGATGCTGAGTGCCGACCCCGGATCGACTTGTACTCTTTCAATGCATGTTGAACCGATATATCCGGTGTAGTACAGAGGTCGATCATGCTTGTTGTCTTTGAGAAGCATATCTTCCGCCGTGAAGGTAATAGCAGGCACCTTCGATTGTATATGATGGCATTCTGGGCAAGAAGACTGGGCGTCATGATTAGAGACCTCTGGTATGCATGTCAGAAGAGTCTCTGAGTTGGCCAAAGCATCTCTGAGCGCTTCTCGTCTCTTTGGAGAGACGCAGGAGCTCGTGTATTGTAATACGAGCTGGGATATTGGCCAAGTGGGCCAGTATATCGAAGCGAAAGGGCGTATCAAGCCCTTGGCCTGACGGTTTCTTCAACACATGGTCGAACCGTGCCTCTTTAGGCTTTTCTCTCCCTTTGGTCGGGACTGGAGTGGATGCAGGCGTTGGTGCTGACGTCGTTTGCTGTTGTATCTCGTCAGTAGACTTGTCATACTGCCTTAAGTATGATTTTCAGACCGGGTGCCCGTCTGTTGAGGCGCATCTGCCTGCGCTGTGCAAGCACGCTTTTCTCCTTCTGAGTCACTGAGGGAAGCCGAAGTAAGGTTGTCATCATCTGGCAGGACAGAGATGACATTGCAGGACTTGCCCTTTTTGCCGGAGTCCTTCGACGTCCGCTGTACGTCTTGGACGAGGTCAGGGTGTATCCACATAGCTTCCCCTGTCTCCAATGTCAAGGGAACGAGACCCTTGTCATTTTTAGCTATGGCTGAAGAATGCTTGACTTCCAACCGCGGTGTGGGGGCTGGATAGGTCCGTCAGGAACCATGACCTTTTGGGCTGTACCGAATTCAAGGGCCACCATATTGGCAGTGACTTTCTTCTGCTCCGTCTTCAGTGTGAGGACGCCGGCGTCAATCAGGGCTTGTATCCTGTCCTTGAGGACATAACACTTGTCAGTAGGATGGTGAATCATCCTATGATAGAGGCAGTATTTGGGGTCGTTTGTGCGCCCTATCTCATCAGGACGTCGAGCATCCGGCAGCTTCAGCTTATTCCCTTTGTGGAGCAGATGGAATATCGTGACCACCTGATCATCTCTGAAGGAGTACTGTTTTGGAGGGAACTTGGGCACCTGATTGTTGAAGCCGCTCTTCTTGGCCTTCGACTGCACGTCTCCGGATAACTCTACGGACATAATCTCTTTCCCCTTAGCTTGAGAAGACTGAGGCGGTCGTCGCGTCCTTTGCTGTTCTACCCCATTTGCCTCTGGGGGCGGATGGCTCGAATTTTTTAGCCAACTTCTCAGCTATCTCAGCTTGTTCGACCAATTCCTTCCAAGTGTGGGCTTTGACAGCCCCCATGCGAACTTCTACTTGATCCAAGAAGTTGTGCCTGCATGTCTGTAAGAGCATGGGTAACGACATCCCTGCTGGACACATCAAGGATAAATTTCTGAACCGCTCAATGTAGTCACGGACAGATTCGCCCTTCTTCTGCACGGTGGAGAGGAGCTTGTCCATGGTCACTTCAGTGTCGTCCTCATAGAAGCGAGAGAGGAACCGAGTTTCTAGGTCAATCCAGGAAGTTGATAGAACCTGGAGGGAGGCTTCAGAACCAGTCGAATGCCACGCCCTTTAGAGTGCCAATAAACAGCCTAGCCATGATGGCGTCGTTGCTTATGACATTACCAGTCTGAGACCGGAAATAGTAGATGTGCTGATTGGGCGAGCTCTTACCATCATACGTATGCAACGTTGGTGGTTTGAACTTTGGCGGATATGGCACCGAATCCCATTCCAGTGGGTAAGGACGGACTACCCCCACTTTCTTCAATTCATCCTTCTGAGCCAGGGATGAAATTTGAGCTTGAAGGCCTTTAAGGACTTCGGCATCCAGGGAAGAGCCTCCCTTAGATCTCTCCGTCTTGGGCGGATCATTGCTGAGATGTCCCTCCTCGTCATGATTACTCCCGGTATCATCATTCCGGTTGCTGAGGAGCTGAGCGAGCATCTGTTGAATATTGTCCAGGGTCTCTTGCTGAGAGTTCTAGAGGTCTGCTCATGAGCTTCCAAATGCCGACGAAGGTCGTCATTGGCGTTATCGGTCATATTGACCGATGCTTTGTCCGTCGTATAGAACTGACTGTTACTGAAGAGGCATACCCGCTGTCTTCATCTTCTCCATCAGATGATTGGGGTGATCGCCTGGGTGATGGCGGGATCAGGGCCGTCGAGAAAGAAGGTTGCTCGTAATTGTAGAGTATTGCCACCCTGGATCTGGTGTTTCGGAAAACACCTTCTTCTTGTACCAAGACCTCGCCTAGGCCAGGATTATAATCTGGATCTGGAGAACTGTAAGGGGGACCATCAGATGTCTGACTCCCCTTGCGTCGCTCTCGGCCTCTTCCGGTCATATTGACGGAGGCGGAGATTGGATCTGGTGGGGCGCCCCTTCCGCGATGCCTCGTAGGAGCATGTGCGGACAACCGATCAAACACGATTGCCGGTGCGGAGATACAGCCATGGTTGGATGTAGCCGGCAGCGGGTTGAATGGATTGTCACAAGTCGGCATCCTCTTTGACAACAGGGGAAAGTAATTCGGAGGGGCTCCGGCTTCCGCTTGCTTACCAGGAATTCTCGTAAGTCAGGCCCAACAGAGCCTGGATAACTTCGCAGAGAAGCTTTTTCGAAGTGTACATGGGACGATACTCCGTTCTTCTTATCCCTGCAAAAGGGATTAGCACTGAATAGTGCTTCAGATCTAGATTCGCCAGCAGGTGCGAACCTAGTGCTTGATGAACTAGAGAGCGGAGCACGCCGAGGTGCTTTATCCGCTATTCCGCCGCGATGGGATTAGCCTTAGATGACTCTTTGGCCTTAGCCTCGCGGCCTTGGATCCAATGAGTATGCTTTGGTATGGTGGCCTCGTTTGTGAAAGCGAGGCTGTCAGAAGGCTTTGCTGCCTTTGATTTGAGCGACGGTATGATCGCCGTAGGGACTTCATGATTGGCAGCATCGTTAGGGTAGATAGGCATCTTACCCTTTTCTTCGCGGGAGAGACGCAGTTTCGGCGTGACTACACCAGAAACCTCGGTTGGAGACTTGTGCTTAGGCTTCCATATCCGCCTTGACGGAAGATGCTTAGGTTCACGAGGAACCTGAATAGCCACACGCGGGGCTGTGGGGTGTTGGCAAAACTCTGCCTCTGGTTTCTGATTTGAAACCTTAGTCGTGAAGACCTTCCTGTGCTTCCGTGCTCGAAGCGTCAGGTCACCCCCAGAGAGGACTTCTTCAAATTCCTTGGTCGATCTGGATGACCAAGTTCTCAAGAGTGCAGGGCTCAGTCTGCGGGCATGCTTCCTTGTTGCGCCAGAGCACCACAGCAGGTTTGCAGGGAAACTTTTCAGTCTCCGCAGAGACTTTCCTTGAAGATTTAGCCAGGAAGCTCTGGCTGCACCGACTTTGTTAAATTCAGAGATAGACCCGAAGGTCTGATCGTCGCATTGCGACACTTGATTCTCAGCAGAGGAGAATACTTTCCCCAGCTGAGTCGCCATCTTGTTTTTTTATGTTTGCAAAGGGGAAAACTTACAAATAAAGTTTGAGGAGCTAAATTACAAGTATTCTTAAAAAAAGATTACAAGTAGATCTCCTCAGAGATTCTGGGAAAATGTGCCGATAGGAGTCTGGTCAGCGCGCGACCACTTTGTCCCTTTGACGATGCGAGCGATAAGATTCCCTTCTCGCCTGGTTCCGGGAATCAGAGGACAGAGGATTGGTAGTAGAACCCTCTTGCTACTTCTCAAAACCGCCTTCTGTGAGGAATTCCTTCTCGCCTGGTTCCGGAGATTCCCTGAGGAAAAGAGGTTGCTAGGGTATCGCCACCCTGAAAGGAGAAGTATTTCTCTTGAAAGGTCTCTGAATTAGAGAACGCACGGTGCGTTATGAAGAAGTCCGATTCTCCTGATCAGCAGAGGATTGATTTGGGAGCAGAAGCCCACTTTGATTGATCGCCGATCTCTGGAAGCCCCCTCCCCTTGTGCCCCTGGCGGGCTATTTATAGGGAGAGCAAGGGTATAGTCGTCCCCTTGAAGATATGAAACAGATTGAACCGAATCTGTTTGAATCTGGAAAGTAGCCTTGCTGCGAGGCTAGGATAGCTTCTGCGGAGCTAGAAAATGGCAAGTCGGTTGATCTTTCCGATTTGTTTCGATCCTTTCCATATCGTTGGAGGATTTTCTCTGATCCTCTTACTCGTTTCAAGAGAGTCAAGAGATTGCGGCAATCACCTGCCATATTTGAATCCTAATTGGATTTGATCAGATTGGATCCGATCTCATCAGGAGATTTGATTGGTCAAAGGTTGACAACGGAGCTGCCGCGCTTTGAAGCTCATAGCGGAGCTAGAGGCAACTCTTGGCGAGGTCCGAAAAGAGGCTTTTCGGCGAAGCTATCAGTTAGCTTCCTGGCGATGCTCTGGATGATGCTAGCCTCAAACGAGGCTATCTCCTTGGGCTAATGTAATGCTAAATGCTAGCATCTTAGACCTGCTGAGGTCTGTTTAGAAACAATCCGGGTTCACTGTTCTGCTTGCTGGATCAGTGGAGTCCGAGCTGCTTCCCTGTCCCTTGGAGGTGGGTGGAAACTGGTCTTCAGCTTGTCTGTCCCTTGTCTTTTGTAAATGTCAACAAGTTTAGACATCGTTCGGACCAATGAGATCTTGTCTTTTTAAGTGTCAACAATGAGATCTCTCAATCTCATAATAAAAAAATTGAAAAAGGAAAATGATGTTTTAAAGAATAAACTTGATACTTGTCTTAGTGAGAAAAATGTTTTAACTAGTGCTTTTGAAAAAT